>REGO01000813.1:60372-90830 GCA_010120015.1 Rhombomys opimus
AAAAATGGGTAAGAAAAGAAGAAATCAGAAGGTAAAGGGCAAAGGAGTGTAATGACGAAATCCAATCAGCCAGCAAAAAGGACTGAACTTTCAGATCTGCACAAGGCTTTAGAAACTTTCTAGTTTCCAGGGAACATAGGTCTAAGAAGCAGGGTCACTGGGGCTAATTCCTCAAAATAGTTGAGGCATCTTTGTATTTCATTGTTTTTTCTCCAAAAGATTGACTATATGATATACACCTTGATAATCCAGCAATATGCAAACCCACATTTCCAGACTTGGACTCTGAGTCATTGTAAAGGAAATATGGAGATTTATGTAGCTTCCAGTTCACAGACTTGATTCTTGTTTTTTAATTTATTACAGTTGATTCACTTTGTATCCCAGTGGTAGCCCCATTCCTCATCCCCTCCCAATCCTGCCCTACCTCCCTCTTCTCCTCTCATGCCCCTTCCTCAGTCATTGATAGGAAAGGTCCACCTCCATTTCCATGTGACCCTAGTCTATCAGGTCTCACCAGGACTGTCTGCATTGTCTTTCTCTGTGGCCTGGTAAGGCTGCCCTCACCACCCCCTAATCTCCCTCTCTCCTCTCCCCACTCCCTCAGGGGGACCTAAAGAAGCTAGACTAGAAGGAGGACTTGGTTAAGATGCTCAGTCCTCACTCAGAAAGGCAAATGGGCTAGATATCAGAAGAAGGAAGCAACAGGGAACAGGACAAGAACACACCACAGAGGGCCTCTGAAAGACTCTACCCAGCAGGGTATCAAAGCAGATGCTGAGACTTAGAGCCAAACCTTGGGCAGAGTGCAGGGACTCCTATGAAAGAAGGGGGAGATAGTAAGACCTGGAGGGGAGTAGAGCAACAAGAGAAAGCAACAAAACCAAACAGTCTGGGCCCAGGGGTCTTTTCTGAGATTGATTCTATTTTTATTCAAATTGTTATAATCTGGTGTCTTTTTTAAACCTAAGATTTCTTTAGAACAATTTAATTCATATGACTTTAAATACTAGATGTTAAATTTAAACAAATACATTGGTTTGTTTTTGTTTTTGTTTTTGTTTTTTCAGCATTTGATGCTAACTCATAAAGGCGAAAAAAATTCGGGTATAAATGAAATGACCCCGTTTAAAGGAAGACTTTTCGTGAGATACACAAAGTATGTGGGAGTTTCGAAGTCCAGTAGAATGATCTTGACCATAGTCTGAAGGGGTGTTGATTCTTCAGTGAAACAATGATGAGAAAGGTATGAAGAAGAGACGAGACTGAGAGGCAGAAACTACTGTTATTTCTGCGAAATAATTGACTTTCAGCACTTTCTATGACCTAAAGGCAAGTTATCAGTGTACTTCATGTGCTAATGAAAAGAAAAGAGGGGACTTGTAAGCAAGCTTTAACTGAAAAACATATTAAATACTGCTCAAAACATTGACACTTAGAACATTACTATTGGCTACTAAATGAAGATTCTAGCGCTTTATGGTGAAATGTAGAGCTGCTCAGGTTCCCAATAGGTATGCCAATGAATACTACGTAAATATAGACAATGAAAAATAAATTTATTTAGCCTGTTGGCATTTAATCTAATAAAAATTTCATCTTACAGTATTTAGAGCGGTTACATCCATATGGGATGTGTATGCCCAGAGCTTTGCCAGAGGCAGGATGTCTCTGTGTTGCTAGACAGAGCAATATGCTTTTTTTCTGATTTCCTCTCATGGCTCATTCAGGGGGTTCCTTCAGCTTTTTCAAAGTGTTAGCGGCAGTGTGTGTGTGTGTGTGTGTGTGTGTGTGTGTGTGTGTTTATTCAATAGTTATTGTTGCTGTTGGTTCTTTTGTTGTGAACTCTTTGGTGTGAATAAAAGGCAATGGGGTATTTTTTAAATCAAAATATTTTGATTTAACAATCAAATAATCAAATTTAACTAACAAATAAAATCATCAAACAATATAATTACCTGGGTGTGGTTGTTAGGTTTTGTGCTGTAGAGTTACAGGGCAGGTTCACAAATCATGCCAGGAGACAAGTTCCTCAGGGGATGTTTTACTAGGGAAGCGGGGTAACAGAGATACTCTTCGGATGGAGAGATGCAGAGAGAGAGAGAGAGAAAGAGAGGGAAGTAGAAAAGAGAGAACCAGTGCATACACAAAATGAACAGGTGTCTGTCACAGGTGGTCCTGTTGCCTCCTAATTTCTGGAAGTGTGCCTCACAGATGCCTGATGTCCTGCTGGTCAGGTTCCATGGGGTCTGGCCGTAGATATGCCTGTTTGCCAATTCCAACGATGATGCATCTGTTTTCGAAGCCATCACATATGAAATGTAGAGAGGAGAAATAGGAGTTCAGGGCCAGGGTTGGCTAGATATAGTCGTTAGATTAAGAACTCCCTGGTGGAGTCTATCTCAAAAATAAATCCCAATAAATAAATAATAATGATAAAAGGAACCAATATGTGGGAGATTTATATGACAAAAAGAGAGATATGTTTTGTGACTTTTAAAAACATGAAATTTAATTAAAAATGTTTATCTTCTATTAATACTCTAAAGATTGTTTGACATCCTCTTTTTTATAGATCCTTTTCCTTTGTTTGTTTTATTATTTCTTTCATTTTAGTTATAGTACTCTAAGACCTGCTTATATTAATTTTTATATATCTAAAATTATAATGAATATTTCCGTATTTTGATTAAAATATATTTTAATATCATCTAATGTATACAAATTATAATATGAGACTATTAACAATGGCCATAATAATTAGGATGTAAATTATTGTGTGGCTAAAATTTACTTATTTCTACAGATTTTGTAATCTTATTAGTTTTATGACATTTATGTATTGAGCTTTAATATATTTTTATGTTACATTTTTACAAGCCATAACTTTCCATAAAATAATTTATAAAAATAATAAAGCTAATACAATTTATTGGTAGTAAATCCATTTTGGGTTACCTCACTCAGAAGGATCTTCTGTAGTTCCAACCATTTGCCTGCATATTTCATGATTTTCTTGTTTTTTAATAGCTGAGTAGTATTCCAGAAGTCACACATGTTATATACTCATTATAAGTGGATATTAGCATATAATATAGGATAAACATACTAGAATCTACAGACTCAAAGAGCTAAACAACAAGGAGGACCCTAGGGTGGATGCTTAATTCTTATTCAGAAAGGAAAACAGGTTAGACACCGGGAGCAGTAGAAGTGAGGTAACAGGACAGAAGCCTACCACAGCTGTCTTCTAAAAGACTTCACCCAGCAGGCTATAGAAGCAGATACAGTGACCCACAGCCAAACTTTGGGTAGAGTGCAGAGATTCTTTTAAATGAAGGTAGGTATAGAAGCACCCAGAGAAGACAGGAGCCCTACAAAAAGACCAACAAAGCCAAAAAGGCTGGGCACAGTGGGGACTGCAGAGACAGGCACATCAACCAAAGACCACGTATAGAGGGGATGTAGACCCCTGCTCAGATGTAGCCCATAGGCAGCTCAGTCTCCACGTGGGTCCTCTATTAAGGGGAGAAGTGAGAGTCTCTGAAATGAACTCAGTTGCCTGCACCTTGATTGCTAGCCAGCCCACAGAGGAAGTGAATCCCGGCAGTCCTAATGGGACCTGATAGGTTAGGGCCAGATAGCAAGGGAGGAGGACATCACCTATCAGTGGATGAGAGGAGAGGGATAGGGGAGAAAGAGGGTAGGAGGATGGGACTAGGAGAAGATTAGTGAGGGGGTTACAATCAGGATACAAAGGGAATAAATTGTAATAATAGTAATGATAATAAATACATTCTGATGTTTTCATCTCATTTTTAAATCATAGAACACAATGTATCACTCATGAGATAGATCAGTGTTACATAAGATTACTTGCATAAATACTAACTTCTACAATGATAATGAAAAATGTTATAATTATCATTCCATTGTCTAATAAATAAAATAAGCATGGTAGCCTGGCTTTAATATTTGCAGTTGCTTGATTGTGTTATTTCTTTATTGAAGTTTCTTTTTTACTTCCTTAAATAATACTTCTGTACCAAATGTGAAAATCATAAAAAATATTGATAGATCAAAAAAAAACCCAGCACAAATTATAAGAAATATAAATAAGATGGTAGCTGAAGGCCAAAATTTAATTCAATCCCATATTTAATAGGAACATGGAATTTACAATACTACTAATGGAATCATAATATTTTAAGTAAGTTAACACTTTTGTCTTGGACTGCATTTGTAGTTATTCCATTAGGAGGAATATAATTTTAAGAAAAATACATTGTAAATACTAAAGCTTTTCCCATCTAAGAATTTCTGATATAACTTACAGAGATCATTCAGTAGCTTTGGCAACAGGCTGAGTTGTTCGAGGGTATGAACGAATCCCACTTTGCCAAAGACTCAACTAGATGTAACCTAGTCTAGAATTGGATGCTGAACCTTTTGGTAGAAGATGGAACCCTGAGACTCTCTTGCCTGAGACTCTGCACTGACTAAGAACCTGTGATTAGACATATTCCCTACATATGGGCCTCAGGGAAAACAGATACTATTGCTCTGATAAAGAAACATAGTTATAAAGTGACTCTTAGCCATTATCAGAGAAGCTTCGCCTTGTAGTAGATGGGCATTAATAGGGAGATCAACAACTGTACCATGTGTGGAGAGTGAGAAACTTTGGAACACTCAGCTCCAAATGTGATATTTTCAACAAACCCTGCCCTAAGGGCTCAAGGAGCTATGCTTGAAAAAGAGACAGAAAGAATGTATAATCCAGTTTGTATATATGACAAAGAAACTGTCTTCCAGACACTACAGGAGTGACACATGCATAAACTCTCAAAGACTGTAGTAGCATGCATGGAGCCTGCACAGGTAGTAGTTAGATGGTGTCTCAGCGCCCAAGTAGACAAGAACACTAACCAAGAAGGCATCTCTTACCGACAAATGCTTACAAAAAGAAATCAGTTTTCTTCAGTGGGGTGTCAGTGGGTATATTAACATTGGCCCAGGATATATGATGAGCAGATGACAAATTCAAAACAAACTCCATAGCATTTTTGCAGGTTTTTAACAAATCTCATATTGCTTATTGCTTTGTTTGGGTATTAAAAAATCTTATTGGTGTTTGCCTGTATATTATTATTTCTGGTTTGTGAGTGTTTTCATTGCTTTTAAAAATATTTTGGTTAGTTTGTTTTACTTGTTCTGTAAAGAGAAAGAGAAAAACGTTGAGTTGAATGGGTGAGAGGTAGGAAATAGAATCCTGGGAAAAACATTATCAGAATATATTGAATGAAATTTCAATAAAAGTTAAAAAAACAATTCTTGACATAGCAAAATACATCCCACGTTTAAATTTATATATTAAATAAAAAGGCAGAAAGACAATTCATTTACCAGTCTGATGCTACAAGAAGTGCTAGAAACAGATCTTCATGTCAATGAGGGAAAATGCATAAGTGCAACCAAAAGCTCCTCTAAGGCAAAGGACACCATCAATGGCACAAAACAGCAGCCTACAGAATGGAAAAAGATTTTTACCAACTCTGCATCTGACAGGGATAATATCTAAAATATACAAATTTCTCAAGAAAATAGATATCAACAACACAAATAATCCAATTAAAAAGAGGGCACACACCTTATCTTGGTAGCACAGTAGAGCTGGCCATGTTGGTGTAGGTTTTGGAGTTCTGCAGATCTGACTAACTCAGCTTTTGCCCAGGTCCAGATATAGGGTCTGAATTGCCTTACCTCAACATATACCCCGCCTATGAATTGCTGGACCACGTACTGGGACCAGTCCTGCAGATTTAATGTTCCAGGATCTTCATGACACAGGGCATTGACAGAATACCCAAGAGGAGTCTGTGTGAGGATCCCTAGCTGATAGTGTAGCAAAAACCACAGGCCTTGAACCGTACTGGTCAGTTAGCAATTGCAAAGAAAATTTGCAACTAAAACTGTGACACAAGGCAGTTTTCATAGCAAGTTTTTATTGTTGTTTATTTTTGTTATTTATTTATTTATGTATTCATTTATTTTTACTTTTTTGATTTATTTTGCGGGAAGGCAGGAAGGATGGAAAGTACATATGAAGGGACAAGGAGATGAGTGATGTAAACTTCACAATGAATCAATAAAAAGTTAGAAAAAAAATTAAAAAAAAGCTGGGATACAGAATTAATAAAATGTAACTGATAAAAATAAAAATTAAAAAAAAAAGAAAAAAAAAGTTTTAAAAAAAGATTAAATGGGGTAGAGCACTAAACAGAGAATTCTCAACAGAAGAATCCCAAGTGATCAAGAAACACATAATAAAGTGTTTAACATCCTTAGCTCTCAGGGAAATGCAAATCAAAGAAACTCTGAAGTTCTATCTTATACCTGTCAGAATGACTAAGATCAAAACCACAAGTGACAGCTCATGCTGGCAAAGAGGTGGAGCAAAGGGAACACTCCTTCATTGCTTGTGGGAGTACAAACTTGTTCAGCAACTTTGAAAATCAATATGGCATTTTCTCAGGAAATTGGGAATTGATCTATCTCAGAGACCCAGCTATACCACTCCTGGGCATATACTCAAAGGACACTTGTTCAACACAGAGAGGATTCTCAAGAAGGGTACACATGGTTCTCTGTGAGAATGGGAACTAGAATAGATTTTATGAGGGGGAAGTGGAGATGGAAACAGAGGAACACGTTGGGGAGGAGAACGTCAGTATAGATGACTGGGAAAGACAACTGAAATTGGCTTCATTTCAGGGACAAGGTGGAAACCTAATGAAATGGAAATCCCCAGGAATCTATGAAGCTGACCCTAACAAACTTCCTAGTGATGGGGGATATGGAAGCTCAACTGGCTTTCTCCTGTAACCAGGCAAGAGTAACCGTGAAGGGATTGGAATATGAAACCAGCCATATAATGTTCAGCCTACTACTTGTTTCACCTGGAAAATGTACTAGGGTAAAGGTGCCATAAGACTTGTAGGAGTCGTGTACCAAATATGGTCCAAATATGGCCTTTCATGGCCAACCCATGCCATGAAAGGCAACCCAGTCTGAAAAGCCTTGCAGCAACAGGTGCCAATCTCTGCATAGTCCAGAGACCTAGGACAGAAACAAACATAATTGGGAGAAAATAAAGTGAAATGGTTCTGAATAACTGTCATCAAAGAGGCTTCATCCAATAATTGATGGGAGCAGATGCAGAGGCAAACAGCCAAACGATTAGGTGGAGGTTGGAGAAATCTGTGGAAGACACAGAGGAAGGATTTTAGAAGTCAAAAGGGTTGAGGACATCATAAGAACACTTCCTACAGAACTAACTAACCAGGGCTCATAGGACCTCCCCGAGACTGAACTGATAGTCAGGGAGCTGGTTTCAGACTGACCCCGGTACTCTGCATATATGTTGTTTGTATATCTTATTGTTCATTTAAAACTCCTAATGGTGGTAGTGAGAGCTTTCTCAGACTCTTTTGCCTGCTTTTGTGACCCCTTTGCTCTAACTGGGTTTGCCTCATCCAGCCTTAACATGAGGGGAAGTGCTTAGTCTATTGCAACTTGATATCTCCTGTTGGGTTGATATTCCTGGAAGGTCTGCTGTTTTTATGAAGGGAAATGAAGGAAGAGTGGAGTTGGAAGAAAGAGCGGGGGAGGATGTGGGAGGAAGTAGGGAAGGAAAAGTGGGTTTGGGATACAATATATGAGAGAAGAATAAATAAAAATGAAAATAGAAAGAAGCATTACAAATGTACCAATTTATTGCCTTTTTTTTTCATCCACGAGAATATACATGCACCAAGAGAGGCATTAGTAACAGGAGTGTGGGCATCTCAAAGGCTACTATATCATGGAAAACTTCACTCCAGCACAAGTGATGACTCATTTTCACTACCTGATGTAGTATTCTGCTTGGTATGCAGGTGAAGCCAAAGATTCCTCTTCCACAGATGTGTTTTACTGGGTTTCAACCTTGGTATGAGAAAATATTTGCATTTTACATGTCGTTGAGCTTATAATTCTCATTCTTCCTTAAAGAGGAGCAATTCATTTTATGTTAAACAACTCCACCAGATGAGCAAATAAATAATACTTTAAAATCCCTTAAGATCCTTTAAAATAATATCTTCCTGTTTGCTTCTTTTAGTGCACATGACCTTTCCCTATCAGTGGACTTGGGGAGGGGCATGGGAGGAGATGGGGAGGGAGGGTGGGATTGGGAGGGATGAGGGAGGGGGCCATAGCTAGGATCCAAATTGAATAAACTGTAATAAATAAAGAAATAAATAGTGTAAGCCACATTCATAGATTTACATGAACAATGTCTCAAATATTCTAACAATAAATATGGTATTCAATTGGGTTAATTACGGTTTGCATGAAATGACAGAATATGAAGTTTTAATTAACTAATAAAATATAAGGAAGAAATTTTTTTTCTTTTTTTATTGTTTATTATTATTAGTTACATTTTATTAACTCTATATCCCAGCTGTATCCCACTCCCTTATTCCCCCCCCCAATCCCACTCTGCCTCCCTCAGCTTCTCCCTGCCCCTTTCCAAGTCCACAGATTGGGGAGGAAGTCCTCCCCTTTCTTCTGGCCCTGTTTTATCAGGTATCCTCAGGACTGGCTGCAAAGTCCTCCTCTGTGGTCTAGCAGGACTGCTCCTTCCTTGGAGATTTTAATCCTCACAGTAAGCTTTTTAAAAAAATCACCAAATGAGAAATTGTTGAAAAGGCCATCATTTGAAACAGGAATTACAGATGCTCAAATGTTATAAGGGAAACATGATATGGAGGTAACACTAGAACTGAAGTGCAAATGATGACCAAGTGATAATATGATGTATATACCTCTGCATCTATGGACAAATGGTTTAGCATATGAGACCTTCTTATTGAGGGTTCAATAGGAATATTTTTAATATTATATCATTGAAAGTACCATAATCCATACTTACATTTTTTCATTGTTTTCCCTCTACCCTTTGAACATTTATTTCTTTATTTCTTTTTAGTGGTTCTATATATTTAATTCAATCTATAAAACATTATTTTTATCTTGTTGAATGGCAGATTGATTGTGATTAGACACTATTCTAATTTTATTCCTTTTTCTCTCTTCTACCTTTATTAGAATTCTGAATCAAAATAGTTAACATTGTGACATGAGATTTTCTAACTTCTCAATAAATGACATGATGAACTAGAGCAAAGAAAATAATTTTTAAAAACAACATTAAGAGAAATCAATTGTAGCCAGAATCAAATCAATAGAAAGCATTTTCTGATTTAAAATAAAATGATAAATTATTTCTTTAAACATCATAGAAAGTAGTACTCAGTTCTACTAATGTCATTATTATGTTTTCAATGCTTTGTGATCATGACTTTTAAAAGATTATAAAATAAATAATCTTGTCTTTGATTTTATTGATATCATTTTTAATAGTAATTTTAAATTGGATACACATATGCTTAATAATGGATGAATGATTATCAAAGGGGTAAATGCATAATAAGTAAGCTTTTTTAATTTTTGTGTTTTACCCATTTTTCTATGAAAATTCTCATCAATACTTTTATTATGTGTACTTCCAATCATTGTTACAACATTAGAATGAATGTTGTGTCTTATTAAAATGGGCCTTTGAGGTCTCATCCCATTGGAGAAAGACGCTGCAGTTTTCGCATCTCCCTAGACATGTCAGTGTAATGTTTCTTTGAGGACAAAGCTGCTCATGAGTTGCTCATGCCCCAGTAGAGGGATACATCTGTGTATATATGAGTGACACTAACTAGATGCAGGAGTTGATAATATCAAAAAGAAAGAAGCCATGAAGTTGAAAAGAAAAACTTATAAGGCCTACAAGAAAGAGAGAAAAATGATGGTTAATCGATATGATCGATAAAAATTTTACAAATCTAAGACTATTAAAGATTTGAAAAATACTCTGCTGGGTCTGACAAGAACGACAGGGATATAAATACCATAAAAAACATAGTCTGAAATGCTTTAAAAACCAAAAACACACAAACAAAAACCTATTTCTTAAACACAGTTCTCTTTATATTGATAAGGATTTGATTTTCCTTTTGGCCCTCTTTTTATGAGGTACTTGTAAGCCACACATTCATAGAAGTGATATTCAAATTCCATATCAAATTGTACATTTTTAAAGATATGGTTCAACCTATTCTGCTTAATGTTGATTTAGTCAGAAGAATTAAAATATTTCAAATAATTAAATGTACATATAGGCCTTTCCTAATGAGCTAAACTATGTTAAGCATAATAGTGTATAGATTGTGGTTTCAGTTCAGTCATATTAATAGATGTTTATATAAAATGACAGATATATTTCATTTTTAATATTTTAATGTTGTGTCTCTTGTTTTCTCTTTCTTTCTTTCTTTTTAGAGTAGGCAAAGGACCATCTGAAAGCTATTGTCCTCCATGTGAGATTTCATTAATTTTTCAGGAGTGTAATTCCCTGGGATGCTTGACTTAGGAACTGATTAAAATGAAAATGTGCCCAGGGAGCCTTGCAGAGAGGTTGCACTGAGACATATTTTGTGCAAGTGTTTGTCAGCTGGGGACACCTGCCAAGTTCTAATAAGAAATGTTCTCCTCTATAAAAAGCTAGCATTGTATCTGTGACATATATAAAATATTTGTATATATTTTTAAATAGGTATGTATACTGCATAGATAAAAATAAAAAACATTTTGGTATGAATGACTATTTCTGTAACAGATGTGTTTCTTTTCTACAGTGAAAACATATTTGCAACTCTTTAACATTTTTAATTTCTTTAAGTAAAAACAGACTTTTCTCTTTATTTCTGTGTTATTCGTTCTAATATTCTTATAGTCGTGGCTGACACTGCATACTCTTGAATCCCCTTTGGGATATGTTTGTCCACACTGAGGCCCATCACTGTTGGGACACAGCTGGCAATCTTTTCATTTTTCTTTTATCATTACTCTTCCTTCCTCTCTTATTTATTTGCATTTTTTAGAGAACTCTACTTGGTGTACATTCTCACTGTTCTGCTAGCTCACACATTATCTTTAGCAGTAGCAAATAACATTCATATTTGGAGTTTCAATATTCAAGCCAGTATTATACTTACGATGAAATTATATATCCATCACTTTAAACTGAAAGCCTAATTTAAAAAAAAACATATTTACATTTAAAGTTTTTTTGTATGTTTTTTTAATTTTTTATTTTTATTTTTATCATTTACATTTTATTAATTCTGTATCCCAGCCGTGCCCCGAACCCTCATTCCCTCCCATTCCCTCCCTCCCTCCCTCATCACCACTGTGCCCCTTTCCAAGTCCACTGATAGGGGGGGACCTCCCCCCATTCATCTGATCCTGTTTTATCAGGTATCTTCATTGAGTTCCTGTTAGAAATAGTCCTTGTTCCCCTCACTTTGGGAAACCAATTGGTTACTGAGCTACCACAGGCTACATCTGAGCGGAGGTTCTAGGTTATATCCATACATGGTCCTTGGTTGAATGTCAGTCTCAGAAAAGACCCTGTGCCCAGATATATTTGGTCTTTGTGGAGCTCCTATCCTTTCCCCATCAGACTAACTCCCCTTCTTTCTTATGATTCCCTGTACTCTGCCAAAGGTTTGGTCATGAGTCTTTGCTTTGAAAACACTGCTAGTTAGAGGCTTTCAGATGCACCTAAAAAAGATAATCAAGAGAGCGGACATGGGGTAAGATGATCAATCCTCGTTCAGAAAGTCAGATGGGATGTGTATTGAACACATGACAGGAGTCTACGGAGCGCATCTGTGTGTATGTTTTAATTAGTGTTTAATTATATGTGCCATGTATGTGACTGATCCCTAGACATGTCAGAAGAAGGTGACAAATTCACTGGGCCATGGTTACGAAGGACTGTGAGCCTCCATGTTGAAAGCTGATGTGCCTTAGGTAGTCTGTAAGAGCAGCAAGTACTGGGGACTCTTGACCCACTTCTCCAGCCCTGAACTTACTTCTGAGGAAACACAAAAGTGAGGCCTGAAAAAAGTGGTGTGTTTTCACCTTCCTTCCTTCTCATCCTTTACTTTTTGTTTTTTAACATACGTTGAGTAAACTGACCTGTGACTATGAACTATTGTAGAACATACTGACTCTTTTATAAATCTCAAAGCTGGCATTAAGAGCAGAGATATTTTTAATGGCATAATATTAAACTGCTAAACAAATCTTAAAGAATTTTATACGGATGGCACAGAAAACACATTACTTGCCAGTTAACATATCAGTATCAGTTTTCTTATTGACTCAGATAATATTCTTAGTATACAATTCATATAAATGAAAGTAGGTTATGTTCATAGGTACTACATTTAAACCATCAGCTTCTTTTCCTTCTTTCCAACAGGTCATTCCCCAAAGTCCAGCTCATTGGATAGTGTGTTGTCTGGCAGATGTGGTGCTGACTATGTTTATTATCTACTTAGGTCATTTATTTTGTATACTAAAAATAGAGCTATGTTCTCACTTGTCTCACCCTAATAAAAGTCATATTTACTTTTACAGCATACTCAAATTGAAATTTAAGCATTCTTTCATCATTTTGCTCTGCATTCAGGTTCTGATTCGTAAACTATTAACAACCATAAATAAGTATCGATTTAGTTTGATATATAATTGTATGATATTTGAAATTAGCCGTGTTCAAATCGAAACCTTAAAGGTACTAGTTATTCAAACACTGTTGTATCAAAAACTCTCTGTGGCCTTTCCAAGGCTGGCAAAACATCTAGGGAAGGGAAATAATATAAAATATAAGAAGGCCAGTGATGAGGCTGTAAATATCATTATGGTACTAAGAATTTATTAATCGAGAGCCACATGAAAAGCAAGACATCCAACCTATTGATGAATATAAGACACTGCTGAAATTACATTTTGATATGTGGAATGAAAGATAAAGGCTATTATAAAAAAAACTTTGGTAATAATGATTTAACTATGGTTTGGATTTTCTCTGCATCTTGGTTAGTAACTTCCATACTTAAAAACCAGCTTGAACTGAAAGAATTACTGTCATTTATACCCTTCATGTTTTTAGAGCCTTTTCATTTAGGCCTTGTCACGTCTCCCTGTTCCACAACTTCCCAATTACTCACTTCTTGCCTTAGTCTCATGTGGACCAATTTCACATTCATATATTTACTTCAGATCTACAGGTAGACTATCCATTATTTAATTTATTTATTGTTGTATTTATTACAGTTTATTCACCTTGTATCTGAGCTGTATCCCTCTCCCTAGATCCCTCCCAATTTTCTCTACTAGTTTGAGGCATTTGTAGTTATCATTATTATTATTATTATTATTATTATTATTACTATTGTGACATAGTTTCACTGTTTAACTCTAGCTATCCTCATTTTGTAGAACAAACTAACCTTAGACTCACATGGGTCTTCCTGGATCAGCCTTCCAAATTCTGTGATTTAAGGCTCTGGGGGCTATAAAACAACTATTGGAGGATATACAGATGAAAATATTTGAACAATAAATAAACATGCCTTTTTAAGTTTATTTTTTTTTACTTTTTTATTTTAATGTTTATTAATTACACTTTCTTCACTTTGTATCCCCCCTAAGCCCCTCCCTCCTCTCTTCCTAATCTCTCCCTCTTCTCCCTGCATGTCCCACCACAAGTCCACTGATAGGGGAGGTCTTCCTCTTCTTCCTTCTGATCTTTCAGATCTCATCAGGAGTGGCTGCATTGTCATCTTCTGTGGCCTGGTAAGGCTGCTACCCCCTCAGGGGGAGGTGATCAAAGAGCAGGCCAATCAGATCATGTCAGAGACAGTCCCTGTTCCCATTACTATGGGACCCACTTGGACACTGAACTGCCATGGGCAACATCTGTGCAGGGGTTCTAGGTTATCTCCATACCTGGTACTTGGTTGGAGTATGAGTCTCTGGAAAGACCCTGTGTTCAAATTTTTTGGTTGTGTTGCTCTCCTTGTGGAGCTCCTGTCCTCTCCAGATCTTACTATTTCCCACTTCTTTCATGAGATTTCCTGCACTCTGCCCAAAGGTTGGCCATAAGTCTCAGCATCTGCTTTGACAGTCTGCAGGGCAGAGCCTTTGAGGCCCTTGTGGCAGGTTCTTAACTTGTTTCCTGTTTTCTTCTTCTTCTGATGTCCATCCTCTTTGCCTTTTGAGATGGGGATTGAACATTTTAGCCAGAGTCCTCCCTCTAGATTAGTTTCTTTAGGTGTATAGATTGAAGTAGGTTTATCCTATATTACATGTCTGTATGAGTGAGTACATACCATGTATATCTTTCTGCTTCTGGGATAGCTCACTCAGGATGATCCTTTCCAGTTCCCACCATTTACCTGCAAATTTCATGATTTCCTTGTTTTTCATTGCTGAGTAGTATTCTAACCTCTTGGCATCTCTGAAGCAATCAAGGCTTCATCTTTTCAGCTTCTGGAACACAGCATCTGTTGCTGTTTTCTTGGTCGTCATCCCATGCGTGGTACTAGCATCTCCAAAACAATGTGGTCTTCTGTTGCAACGGTGCTCCACTTTGACCAATAGTCTTCCATAGTCTCTTTTAGTGATGTCAAGCCTCAAATTCCTTGTGTAACCCCTTCATTCCTGGGCTTCCTTCTGACAGTGAGGCTGTACCTTGACCAGTGGCCTGTTTTGTCTTCTCACAGTGCCAGGCCTCAGCTGCTCTCTATGACCCCTTCATGCCTTTAAAACTAGCATCACCTGAGTGAGTCTTACACATTACCAAGTTCAGATGCCAGGACAAGTTACAATCTTGGGTGCTTCACACCTCCTGAATCTCCATGCAAGTACACTTTTGACACATTTAAGGCCTCAGTGGCTTTCCTTAGTCACAGTTGAAAAATTCCATTCTTGATTCCAAAGCCAGAACTATGCACTCAAAGCTCCCAAGTTCTGCTGCTTGCTGGGCTCAAACATGCCCCACTTTTTCAGTTACATCTCTACCAGTTTTATATTTTCAATGGTTTCCTTCAAAGCCTGAGCATGGCTGTTCTGGAACTTTCTCTGTAGACCAGGCTGACCTTCAACTCAGAGATCTGCATGCCTTTGCCTTCTAATTGCTGGCATTAAAGATGTGTACCATTATGCCAGGATCTAAGCTTTTCTTTAATTCATTTCCATCATAAATCTTTATAATCATGACCACTATGCCACAAGATATGGAATAAAAGCTTGTGTTCATCTGGATCAAAAGCCTGTTTCATACCACCTAAAGATCTGGATCCAAAGCCTGTTTCATACCACCTAAAGATCTGGATCCAAAGCCTGTGTCTCCCAGCCTCAAAATCAGGATTAATGCAGGTTTTCTTCCTGCCTTAATTTCCAGATCACAAGTGTGCTCTCCATTTCTGGTTTATAGTTCATTCTAGATATAGTCAAGATATACCAAGAATAGTAATCTGTTTCTTATCAATTTGACACACAATTATATCTTCTTATATCTAAATAAAAACAATAACCAGGTTATAATAACACCTCACATGATATAACAATCCCTCCAACCACTGCAAATGCATTGTAAAATTAGCACAGGTGGCAGTGTCTCCTGGGGAACATTCTTTTCACAAGATAGAAGCTTCTCTGGGTGGGATCTTGCCCTGAGGTTAACACTCACTTATTTACATTTAATATCTTTAACCTGTTTCTCTCCTTTGAACACAGGATTTAGCTCCATTGCACTTTCTGGTGCTCCTTTAATCCTTGAACCATACATTTTGTATTTTCCCTTTCTCAGCTTTCAACATTTAATCAAAATGGTTTTTATGAGTAAACCACAAGACCGAGTTTATACTAGGTCCTTTTAAGATTTTCTCTGTCAATGAAATTAATCTGTATCTCTTCAATTTAACCTCAGGCAGACTCTTCAGACAAGGGCAAAAAGATGCTGCATTCTTCACCAAAATATCTCAAGAACAATCTCTAGGAAAGTACTAAAATTCTTCTCCTCTGCAATGTTGAGAGCCAGGATCCCACTATTGAAATCACCCTCAGGACCAGTATCTTCCATGTTTCTACTAGTATGGTCCATTAAGACCTACTTAGAGCATTCTACTACTTTCCTAATCCAAAGTCCCACAATGAACCTTCTAGGCCTATGATTGCAATACCCCAGTCCCTGGCACCAACTCTGGTCTTAGTTTGGGTTTTATTGCTGTGAAGAGACACCACGACAAAAGCCACTTTTAAAAGGAAAACATGTAAAATTGGGTCTGCCTTACAGCTTAAGAGGTTTAGTCCATTACAATCTGGGTGGGAAGCATGGCAACATCCAGGCATACATGTTGCTGGAAAAGTTGCTGAGAGGCCATAGAGGAGTACAGTGCAGCCAGTCCTGAGAAGACCTGATAAGTTAGGGTCAGATGGAAGGAGAGGAGGACCTCCCTTATCAGTGGACTTGGGGAGGGGCAATGGGAGGAGATGAGGGATTGAGGGTGGGATTGGAAGGGGATGAGGGAGGGGGCTACAGCTGGGATACAAAGTGAATCAAACGTAATTAATAAAAATAATCAATTAAAAAAGAAAAGATGCTGATAATTCTACATCTTGACCCAAAGGCACCAGAATAATAATGGATGTATTTCACATGAAGAAAACCTTGAGCATTTAGGACCCTGAAGCCCTGCCTCCACAGAGTGGCACATTTCCTCTAACAAGGCCACATCTCCAATAAGGCCACCCATTCTAACAGTGCCACTCCCTATGGTCAAGCATTCAAATACATCAGTGTCTGGGAGCCATACCTATTCAAACCACCACAGTGCCACTTGGAGATTATTTAAATTTTGGAATTCTCTTTGGATGATGTATGCAGAGCATGTCTATCCACTAGTCTGTTCCTTCCTCCATATGGCATAAGAAGTATTGACACCTTTCACTTTTTGTTAGTTATTATTATGTGACTCGAAATCTGATAAACTCTAGCATCTAATAGATGTTTAAACAAATACTTAGTGGTGGGATTTTATGGCTATTATATTCATATGTACAATAGAATATCTTGACTTTTAAAAAGTGTACCCAGAACAAGCAAATATTTAAATAGAGCATCATTCTGGATTTTACATATTAAGCTTTCATACTATTGATACTAATTTAACAGTTGATTCTGCCACTAAGCATCAACATAAAATTAATATATTTAATAAACATTAATTTATTCATTTGGAAGTGATTGTATTTTATACCAAGGTTAATTTAAATTTACACAGTATAAAAGCATAGAAAAAATTTCAGGACTAAACTGTACAGTATTAGTGTTTATAAGCTCATGGCATGGAATATTACCCACTCTGTAGCTTGAACATTAAAATGTGGCTTTGTAGTCTGGTAATCTCAAGAATGATTTGATAAAACAAACTGCGGATTTGACTGACAAGTGTACCTGTTCACATAATATGACTCTCTTCTATTTGCTCTAACAATCCAATGCCTGTTCCCCAAAACATTTTCTGAGGCTCACCTTGGCATGCATCTGCCTCAAAAGGATGGTGGATCTGCATTGCTAGTTCCTGCTTTTATCTTTGATACTTGAAATTCAGTTTGGGTCCAGATGAAAACAGCAATTCTGCCTCATAGTGCTTCAACTGCCTCCCTAGGTGCCCCTCCTTGCACAGCTGGAGCTGGAGCTTGCACACTTGGGCAAAACCCTCATAGAAAAATCAACACTATTTCCTCACTGGACTGCCCAGAGTCCAGGGAGGATTAGCTGACAGAGAAAATACTGAGCTGCCAGGAAAGCAATACTTAGAGACCTTTTTGGACTTTGCCCAGTGGATACCTTGCTAGAAGTTTGCTGTGGTGTCCATCCTCCCAAACATCTAGATTGATTTTTAAAAAATCAAATACAGGGAAAAGTAATAGCAAATGTGTCTTCTGCCATCCTTGTAAAGTTTTTGCAATTATGCACGGAAGTGTGTTCTGCAAACGCTGAAAGATTACTTGAAAATGTGCACACAAAGTATCTTTCTCATACAAACATTCTGTTAATGGTGAATGTCATTATTTTTCCCATTTTTGTGGGATTATGTTCTGTTATTGCTCAGAAATTTTCACATTAAAATTAAATATACGGATATTTCAGAAACTTTCATAAGGTGATATGAACAACAAGAAATGCAGCAAGGCCATGAATTATACTGTGATTTGGTCTTGTTAATAATGATTTCATCCTTTTGGTAACTCACTGTACCTGCTGCTTCAAGCTGTGGTGGGATTTAATGTTCAAGGTCCTCCTGGGCTACAGTGCAAATTCTTGTCAGTCTGGATAAATTAGTGAGTCTGTGCTTAAGAATTTTAAAATGCAAATTAAATGCTTGGAGGAAAAGCATTTCAATTTACATATGAATTTTCAAATATAATGTTTTAGGATAATATATGAAGGACAGCAAAAAAGAACATTCAATTTTGTCCAAAGTTAATACATTTTAAGAGTGTCAAATACAGTCTTACATTTATTCTTCATGCTAATATTTTCAAACAAAACTAAACAGAGAAAACATTAGTTATTACATGAAGAACAATTTCATTTTTACATAATCAAGGCCATTTTATAGAGTGAATAGTGTTACATGACACAGAATATTTTAAGCAAATCATAGTTCTTTAAGTTTAGAAATATGAAAAGAAATTGTGGTAACCAAATTAGATGTCACACTGTGCTAAATATGCAAGACTAAAAAATCTATGTACAGATGGTGAAAATCAAATCCATTCTCAACTTCACAAGCCAGGTCTATATGATGAAAAATATCAGCTCAACAAATGAACCATCTGCCACATCCAACCATCTTCAATCCTTATAAATTGATTGTAAATATCTTGTGGCTAATTGCATGAAATATTTTGACTTAAAAATATTATAAACCATGTATATAACTCCCTTGTGCAACACTTTGATAGAAACAACTCTGTAATCACTAAGAAGATTGGCCCCAAAATATCAAGAGATAATTGATGTGTTTTAGTGAAGTCATTATTTTTAAAATGAAGAAAAATACACATTTCAATGGCATAAACAAAACCCAATTTCTTCTTTCTATATATTATTTCATAAAACAAAACTAAATGCTTATTTTGTACTTAAATTTGTTATTATGTTTGTCTTGATTTTATTACTTTTCCTGTATTCTCGCTCTCTCTTTCTCTTTCCTTGCCTCTCTCTCTCTCTCTTTTATTTTTCTGTTTGCTGCTAGGGTTTTATGCTTTAATCTCAGATGTACAGTTACAGTAGTCATGGAAAAGACACTATAGTATTGACCCCCCCTCCACTATTTGTTTTTATTGATTTATTTACCTATTAATTTATTTTACAATTTATTCACTTTTTATCCCATTTGTAGCCCCCTCCTTCATCTCCTCCTGGTCCTACTCTCCCTTCCTCTTCCTCCATTATCCTTCTCCCCTAGTCCACTGATTGAGGAAGTCCTTCTCCCCTACTCTTTGACCTTAGCACATCAGGTCCCATCTAGACTGCCTGGATCCTCTTCCTCTGTGGGCTGGCTAGGACGCCTCACCAGGCAGAAGTGATCAAGGAGAAAGCAACAGAGATCATGTTAAGACTGTCTCTAATCCCCTTACTAGAAGGCCCACATGAAAACTGAGCTGTCTATGGTCTACATCTGAGTGAGGATCTATGTCCTTTCTTGAAAATAAAATTTTATCTACTTGTGTAACTCCTGTCCCCTCCAGGTCTTTCTATCTCCTTCTTCTTTCATAAGATCTCCTGCACTCTGCAACAGAACCAAAAAATCTGGGCTCATGGGTCTTTTCTGTGACTCATGCTCCAACCAAGGAACATTCATGGAGATAAACTAGAAATCCCTGCACAGATGTAGCCCATGACAGCTCAGCATCCTAGTGGGTGCCCTAGTGATGGGAACAGAGACTATCTCTGACAAGAACTCAGAGGCTGACTCTGTGATCACCTCCTCCTCATGGGGGAGCAGCCTTGCCAGGCCACAGAGGAAGACAATTCAGCCAATCCTGATGAAACCTGATAGACTAGGATCAGATGGAAGGGAAGGAGAACTTTCCCCACCAGTGGACTGGAGGAGGGGCATGGGAGAAGAGGGAAGGTGGGAGTGGGAGGGGACGATGGAGGGGGTTACAGCTGGGATCAAAGTGAATAAATTGTAATAATAAAAAAATAAATTATTTTTTTAATTGTACCATATCAAAGGAAATAAAAAAGTTATTCTAAATCCTCAAAAAAAAAAAGAATATTTTTTTCTTACATGATTTACCGTGATTACAATTTACCCTTCCTCTACTTCTCTCAGTTTCTCCTCAACCCACTTCCTATTCAGGTTCTCTAGCTTTCTGTCCTTCATTACAAAACAAATAGGCTTCAAGCAGACAGTAAGAAAATATAATATGATGAGATAAAACAAAAATAACACATCAAAATTGGGAGAACAAAAAGGAAGAAAGAGAGAATCATTCCTTCACACCTTCATTGGAAGCCATAATATGCATGCAGAAAGCTTGAATCAGACTCCTGCTGCCTAAGTCTCACATAAGATGGTATGAGCTTTGGTCATGTTAACTTAGAGGGCCTTGTTTCTTGATGCCCTAGATCCTGTCTGGTTCTTATACATTTCAGTGTTACATTCTTTCCACCTCCTTCCACATGGGTTTCCCTGAGCCTTGAGGGGAGGGACATCTTATTGAGGACGGAGTGTTCTAATGTCTCTTACTCTTTGTATAATGTCTGGCTGGACTCTGTATTTGTTCCTATCTGTTGCAACAGGAATTTTCACTGATGATGGCTGAGTAAGGTACTGATCTATGAGTGTAGCAGAGTATCGTTAGGGGTCATTTTATTGTTGATATATCTTATCTATCTATCTATCTATCTATCTATCTATCTATCTATGTTTCTATCTATCTATCTATCTATCTATCTATCTATCTATCTATCTATCTACCTATCTATCATCTATTTAGTTACTTTTGTTATAACAGTAGTACTTGGTTTTATAGTAGGTCCCTGGGCTCTCTAGTCTCAGGTTCTTGGACCTCCATGCAGTGTCAGATACGGGTTACAGGATGTGGATTCATCATTAAGTCAATCCAGATATTGGATAGTTACTCTGACAAGCATTGTATCATCATTACCCTAGCTTATCTTGCAGGTAGAACATTTTAGATCTAAAGTTATGTGGTTCAGATTGTGTTCATATTTCTTTTTTTTTTTTTTTGTAGTATGCATAGTACATTCTTGTACCAAAGATGCCAGGACATAGGAATGAAATCTCTAAGTAGACACTAGCTCAAATTCTCCATGTTGGATGAGTTCTGTACTTGTTACTTAGAGCAATGGTGCCTATCACTGCCACATTATGGAGAGCAACTGATAGCTTTGGGCACAGCCTGAGATTTTGAAGAGAATCCTATGGGGCAACATTAATCAACAACTCAATTAGATGAATTCCAAATACATTTAGTGACAAGAAATGGTTAGTTGGGGTTATGTCTCTCCCATTGGTAATTTTATTTTGACTACTGTCATATGTTTATATTTTAGGAAGTTTTTACTGTAACAGATTTGCATACTGTCCTTTTAAGGCCTCAGCTGTCTCTCTGTGTATTTCCTCCCTCATTTTCTTTTCTCCTCTCCATGTCTACTTGATCCTTCCGTTCCAATGACCCTAACCCCGATGCATCCAAAATTGTCTATTCTATTTTTCTTTCCTAATGAGATCTATCTATTCACTTTAGTCCCTTATTCTATACCTTCCCTCTGTGCTTCTAAGGATTTTAACTCAGTTATCATTGACTTAAGAGTAATGTACACATATAAGAAAAGAATACAATATTTGTCTTCCTGCATATGTAATGGCTCACTCAGAATGAACCTTTTCTAGTTCTGGTCATTCATCTGTGAAGTTCATTATTTAGTTTAGTTTGTTCTAATGATAAATAATATTCCATTGTGTAACTGTACAGTATTTTCTTTATCCATTTTTTTTCTAGTGAGGCAAATCTAAGTTGTTTCTAGTTCTAGGTGAGACTATGGATAGTTTTTTAAAAATGTATGGAAAGAGTGAACAACCTTGCCTTCTTCCAGATTACAGAGTAACTGCTTTGAATTGCTCTTCATTTAAGTTGACTTTGACTATGGACTTGTTGTAAATTCCCTTATTATGTTCATGTATGTTCCTTGTATTCACAATCTCTTCAAGAATTTTATCATGTATGGGTGGTAGATTTTGTCAAAGCCTTTTTCTGTATCTAATGAGATAATAATGTGTTTTTTGTCTTTCTTTTTTTTAATATGGTGAAATGCATTTATATTCTAATATAGATTGAACAATCTGGGATGAAGCCTACTAGATTATAGTCAATGAGTTTTTGATACATTCTCAGATTTGATTTGCAATATCTTATGAGAATTTTTGACCTATGTTAATAGGGAAATTGCTCTATAATTCTCTTCTTTTGTTGGATATTTTCATGGTTTTGGCATCAGGACAACTGTGTTCTCATAAAACCAATTGGAAATCCTACCTTATATTTATTCTTAGGGGACTAATCTGGGTACTATTGACATTAATTCTCTCACTAGAATTCTGCACTAGAGCTATCTGGTCCTGGACATTTTTTACTTTAGAATATTTTAATTACTGCTTCTATTTCACTAGGGGTTATATGTATGTTTAAATTTTCATCTTATCTTGATTTAATTTTGTATGTAAAATATATTGAATAATTATCCATTTCTTTTAGAATTTGGTAGAGTAGAGGTTTGAAATTATATTTTTATGATTATCTATACTTCCGTATTATCTTTTGTGATGTCCCAGTTTTCATTTCTAGTTTTGTCAATTTGAATATTCTCTCACCACCTTTAGGTTAATTTAGATAAGGGTATGTCAATCTTATTTTATCAAAGGAAGAACTCTCTTTCATTGCTACTTTTTAGTGTTTTAGTTTTAGGTTTTGTTGTTGTTCATGAGCTTTCAAGTGTACTATCCAATTAAAAGTATAAAAATCTCACTAATATTTTGAAATAAGCACAGACTTTCATACATTGAACTATCCATGCATACTGAAACCACCTTGATCAAGTCACATTTTTTTTGTTGTTGTTCTTGGATTAGGTTTGCAAGTATTTTATTGAGTATTTTTACATTAATACTCATGAGAAAAGTTCGTCTACTCTTCTTTGTTAAATCTTTGTGTGGTTTATATGAGTGATTATGACCTCCTGAAATGAATTTGAAGGAGTTCCTTCTCTTTCTGTCTTGTGGAATTATTTGAAAACTTTTGGTACTAGCTGCTCTTTGAAAGTCTGGTAGAGTTCTGTTCTAAAACTGAATGGTCTTATTTTTTTCTTTCTTCCTTTTCCCTTTCTTCCTTCCTTCTTTCCTTTCTTTTTTCTTTCTTTTTCTCTTTCTTTTTTGCCGTTGTTGGTAGATTAAATGATAGCTTCTACTTCCTTAGGGGTTATATGTCATTTTAAATTGTCATATAACATATGACATATGTTAGTTTATCTAGCATAACATTTCTGATCTTGATTTAACATTCTTAAATGGTATCCATAATAAAAATTTCCATTTCATTAGATTATCCAATTTTGTAGAGTATGGGCTTTTGAAGTACAATCCAACATTCTTTGGATTTCCTTGATGCCTGTTATTATGTCCTTCTTTTTGTTTCTTATTTTGTAAATTTGGATATGCTTTCTGTGTGTGTGTGTGGTTTTTTAAGTTAGTTTTTATAAAGTTTTGTTTATCTTGTGGAGTTTTTCAAAGAACTAACATTTTATTTCATTGTTTTTGTTGTCGTTCTCTTTAATTAATTTTAGTCCTCAGTTTATTAATTTAATTAATTTTCTTGTTGTCTACACCTCTTGGATATGTTTACCTTTTGTTCTAGTGTTTCAAGTCTGCTGTTAAGTTGCTAATATGAGATATCTCCAGTTTATTCATGCAGTTGCCTACTGCTATGAACTTTCCACTGCTTTCTTTGTGTCCTATGTGTTTGGATATGTTGTGCATTCACATTCACTGTACTTTAGGAAATATTTCATTTCATTCCTTATTTCTGATTCTATTTGCTAATCATTAACCAGCATTGTTCAGTTTTTATGAGTTTGTAGACTTTCTGTTGTTTCTCTTGTTGCTAAAATGCAGCTTTAATTCATGATGGTCTGATAGGATACAGGGAGTGAGTTCATTTTTCCTTCATCTTTTGAGACTGAATTTGTGATCAATCTTTTGGTCAGTATTGGAGAAAGTTGAGTGAAGTGCTGAGAAGAAGTTATATTCTCTTGTTTCAGTGAATTGTTCTATAGATAGCTGTTGGGTCTATTTATTTGAGTCACAGTATTTATTCGTTCCATTATTTCTGCTTAGTATCTGCCTAGGTAACTTGTCCTTAGGTGAGAGTGGGATGTTAAAGTCTCCCACTATTAATGTGTAGAGATAAATGTGTGATTTAAGCTTTAGTAATGTTTATTTTGTAAACATAAGTGCCCTTGCATTTGGGGCATAGATGTTCAGAACTGAAATGTCATCTTGGTGGATTTTGGGAGCCTGCATGTCCTCTGTGGTTCTGGGGTTCTGGAGACTTATGTGGCCTCTGTTTAAGCAGGGAGAGTCTACTAGAGTTGTAAGCAGGGATATAGTAGCAAGGAGAAGATTGCTGTTTGGAGAAAACTGGACAGACTCTGATGAAGTGTTGTTGGTATGTGGATGAGGTCTTACCCTAGATTTTGGATACCTACATGGCTTCAGGTGGAGCATGGAGCTTCTACTGGAGTTGTGATTCTTTTATTTTATTTTTTCTTGTTTTTAACTGTAGTGGAATTCTCTGGGCCTCCTGTGATAGGGTTGCTGAGCTCTAATTGATACATATTGTTCTGGCTATTACCGAATGTGGTTTTATTCTGCAATCTAAATTCTAGGTTTGGGAACATTGTAATCTGAGGTGCTATATATCTGATTTTGTCTTTTATGAGTGGGAGTTTACTTCCCTAGTTTCTGTTGCCCTCCCTGTTTCATTGGAGAGGGTGGCTGTGTGTTGCTTGGTAGGTAATTTCTTGGGGATCTTGAAAAGTGTGGACAAACAGGCTCCAAGTAGTGTTTTTCTAGATTGTGGGAGTCATTTCATAGGAATGAGGTAGGATGTGTGTGTGTGTGTGAGAGAGAGAGAGAGAGAGAGAGAGAGAGAGAGAGAGAAAGAGAGTGAGATAGGGGTGGTTTTTGGAAAGAAGAAAAACAACGTGTTCTACCAGGATCTGCTTACTTAGTTCCCTGGGAACTGGGGCAAAGAGTATGGAGAGGACAGAGAAGAAGTTCTGCTACATAGGTATGAATGAGAATTGGGATTGGAAGTAGAAGAATAGAGGGTGAGATAAAGAGGAGCCTATATCTTTTGCTGAATTAAGATGGTCCAGGGATTTCAGGGGCACTTCTGTTGGAATTGTAGACTGGGACAATAGTGGAGCAAAGAAACTTTGGGTTGCAACGGTGTGAATCACTGGAGAAGGAGCAGAGAGCATGGAGAAGCTGTAGCAAGTGATCTGCTACAGATCAAGGGATAAGGATGGAAGAATGAAATTTGGGAATGGATGGAGAAGTGAAGATGTGCAGCCTGCTTCCTTGGCCATAGTAGACTGTGGGTTCCTAGAAAGTGCCGGCTGGGTTTTGGAGATGCCATAAAGCAATGAGTTGAGGGAAGGGAAGTTAGGAAGAGAAGCACTGTACGATTCACTGGACAAAGGAAGGCCCCAGAAGTTGGTCTGCTGCAGAGCTAGTGGTAACATAAGGCTACTGAATTTGGAGGAGGGGGTGGATTGGTGAATATCTGTAGTGAGCCTGTTTCAGTGGTCATATGGCCTGTGGGTTTGTTCCCAGGGATTGGATGTTGGACTTGGGGTCTGGGATAAAGCAGTAAACTTTGGATTAAAGGTGAGCATCCACTGTAGATTGGGGCAGATGTGTGTGTATATGTGTGTGTAAGAATGTGTGTGTGTGTGTGTGTGTGTGTGTGTGTGTGTGTGTGTGTTCAGCAGGTGGTCTGATGCAAAGCTGGCCATGAGACTAGGAGACAGAATTTGGAACACTTATAGTTTTTTTTTTTAATTTATGATGCTACTTTTAAAAGATAATATATGATATGATATGATATAAATAATGGAATTCTGTCACACCTTTAAAAATACTATATAAACTTATTCTTCCCTTTATAGTTGAGAGAAATGGTATCTAATGATAAGATGTGAGATGACTGTGTGAATCAGCTTGAACTTTAGTATTTCATTTTTGTCTTCATAAGAAAGAAATTACAAACATGTGTGACCCTAGGTTACAATAGCTACAATTTTATTTAATTGAACAAATAGGAGCTAACTGAAACGATGGTCATTATAAAACTTTAAAATCAGTTGCAATTTGATTTTCTCATTCGTGACATGAATATGCCAAACTAATTTTAGTATTTCTTTCCAGTAGAAATTACACATAATTCTTATTTGGTATGAGTCAAGTCAAGCATAATAATAATATATGTTTACATATTCAAGGCACTGTAATAAATATGAACGTGCATAATTATATGCTCAAACTAATTAAATTCAATAAGGCTCCCTTTTCAAATAATAAATATTAAAATACTCTCTAACAGTAAAACAAAAAAAAATTATTTTTTGTAACAGAACTTTAAGTCAATGGTGCATATGACTGAATGAAGATCAATAACACATATTTTCAGTGAACTTTAGGTTGTCATGAAGAAATAGTACTAACAAATAACAGGGATTGGAAAGCAAAAATATCAAGAAGAAAGATTAGTATTTGTATATATTTAAAATCTGAAACAATCCATTGAAAACACATGCCACTGACAAATCATAGAGCAACTAGAGTGCTTCCCTGATTGCACATTGGGGGTGGGATGTAGCATGCTGCTGTCTCTCTGAAAAATACTAGGAATGTTTCAGAAAAGTAACAATCACTTATTATGCAAATAATCTCACTCCCAAAATTACATTTCCATTGATAATATGTTAACCAAGGAGTATATACATGTAATCATATTAGTTTTGCATTGGAAATAATCCAAACAGCTAGCACCTTATAAATTGTTATTACTTATGATGTCCTCATACTGTGAACAAATCCGTAAGCTCATGCTGACTCATCACAAGTAAAATGACCAGGTATAACTGAGAAGGAACAGAAGCCAACCCATAACTTATAGCTGAGTCTATCTGCAGGCTGTTTCATGACACAAAATCAATCTCAACCGAGTTAGGTCAGATCTTCGTTAAATAAAAAAAAGATACATAATTTACTTTTCAAAAAGGTAATAATATTTCAGCATCATAATCAGAGCAGTAGTTACAGTGGTGTGTGTGTCTTAAAAAATAATCTAATATACACTGATATTTCTCATTAAATGGGAGAGGAATACAGTATATACATGTTTTCTGAAATTTTACCCAATTTATCTGTGATCATGATGATATCTTTTCTAGTATATAAATGAAATAGGAAACTAATCCAATTAGAAGTCTTTAAGTAACATTTGGCATAGCAAATGCCAAATGACCACTAATGGAAGAGTGTTTGGTAGCACTGTTATAGAACTACCATCAAGAACCTCTCGCCAAAATGGAACTAAATTGCATGTGCTACAAATCATATTAAACCTTAAAAAACTGAATGCATAATACCACTCTACCACACTATGTGGGCATATGCTTTAAAATCTCTATTAGAATTACTAGGATTTACATGTGTGCTAGAAGTAATTTAAAAAATATTATTGGCTTTGTGATATTATATACAACATGAGCCTGTACTAGGTCTTCTGTATATATGTCATGGTTGCTATCTTGGTGCATTTGTGGGACTCATTTTTTATTAATTTTTTATTTTTTATATTAATTAGAGTTTATTCACTTTGTATCCCAGCTGTAGCCCCCTCCCTCCTCTTCTCCAAATCCCACCCTCCCTCACCTCTTCCTATGCCCCTCTCAAAGTCCACTGATAGGGGCAGTCCTCCTCCCCTTCCATCTGACCCTAGCCTATCAGGTCTTATCAGAACTGGCTCCATTGTCCTACTCTGTGGCCAGGCAAGGCTACTTCCCCATCATGGGGACACAGACAAAGAGCTAGCCACTGAGATCATATCAGAGACAGTCCCTGTTCCTCTTACTAGGGTACCGATTTGGATACTGAGCTGCCATGGGCTGCATCTGTACAGGGGTTCTAGGTTATATGCATGAATGGTCCTTGGTTGGAGTATCACTCTCAGAAAAGACCCATGTGCCCAGATATTTTGGTTCCATTGCTCTCCCTGTGGAGGTCTTAACAGTGGGAATGGGATCTCTCTGAATCTTTCATATGATCTTAGGACCTTTACTCATATTGGGAAAGGTCCTATTGTCTCACCCAGCCTTCATATGAAGGTTGTGCTTATCTTAATGTATCTTGTTATGCTGTGTTTAGTTGATATCCCTGAGAGGCCTGCTATTTTCTGAAGGGAAACAGAAGTAGAGTGGATATAGGAGAGAGAAAAAGGGAGAATGTTAAGGAGTAGAGGGAGAAGAAACTGTGGTTGGAATGTATTAATATATATTTATAATTACTGAATTTGTAAATATACATTTAAAAATGTATATTTTTATAAAGCAGTTATGGCTTCCTATCAGGTATAGTTGCATTAAGTATTAATACTTTTCAATGATCAAATCTAACTTTATATTAGAATTGACATATATATTTAACTTTTAATATATTTTCACTTTTCAAATGTATTTTATATATCTTTCAAAGAAATATACATATATATTTGAAAAGTGTTAACATATTATATTAAGCATTAAATATATGTCAATTCTAATCCAATAGGTTTTACATGAAGTATATTTTATGAGTACACACATTTCATAGTTTAATTAGTTAGATAACCTACTTGTATGAATTGGAAATAAGTGTGCTTAATTGGAAGACTATTTAAGGCACATGGGAATGTAGAAAACATATGGAATATATCATAACCTTATATAATTAGCTAAAGAAATTAGGGTGAAACAAAGAAAATCTCTCATATAATCTGGTAGGAAAGGAGATTATCTAGGAATCTAGAGGTAAACTTCACATCAATCTCTAGACCGTAAAGACTAGCCTTTAAAAAAAATTATTTGTTCACTTAACATCCTATTTGTAGTCCTCTCTCTTCTCTCCTCTTGGTACAACCCTTCCTCAGTATTCTTTCTATACTTCTTCCTCTACCCTTCAGTAAAGGAGAGACACCCCCACCCCCGCCAACCCACCCCAGCACAAATCACATCAAGACTGAATGCAGCCTCTTCCAGAGTGGCCCAGCAAGGAAGCCCTGCAAAAAGTGATCAAAAGTCCAGCAACAGAGTCTATGTCAGAGACAGCCCCACTCTCCTTATTAGGAGACCCACATAAAGACCATGTTGCCCATTGGGTAAGTATTTGTAGAGGATCTAAGTCCAGTCCCTGCATGGTCCTTGGATGGTGCTTAAGTCTCTGACAGACCCCTTGGGACTAGGTTTGTTGGCTATGTTGGTCTTCCTATGGAGCTCCTGTCACCTTCTGGTCCTTTTGTTCTTCCCCCAACTCTTCAGCAAGGCTCCCCATGCTCTGCCTAATGTTTGTCTGTGAGTCTTAGCATCTGTTTCCATCTTCTCCTCGGTAGGGTCTCTCAGAGACAAGATGTGCTAGGCTTCCATCTGCAAGCATAGCAGAGTGTCAGTAATAGCATCAGAAGTTGGCTATATCGCATGGGTTCAGTCTCAGGTTGGGCCAGGCATTGGCTGGACATTCCCTCCATCTCTGCTTTAACTTTACCTCTGAGCATCTTGCAGGCATGGTAAATTTGGGGTCAAAGTTTTTGTGGGTGGGTTGGTGCTTCTCTCAATCCAATAGGAGTCCTGTCTGGTTAGAGGGTATACTCTCCTTTTCAATTAAAAATTGTGTTGAGAAAATTTCTATCAGTAAGAAATTCCTGGACACCATGCATGAGAAGGATCTAGAACCCCCTATTCAGAGGAAGCACTTAGGCAGCTCAGTTTCCAACTACATTCAATAGCAAGGTGGGCAGGAGTTGTCTCTGACACAAACTCAGTGGTAGGCTCTTTGACTCCCCATGGGAGGTGCAGCCTTGCCAGGCCACAGAGGAAGATGATGCAGCCAGACATAATGAGACCTGATAGCCAAGGTTCAGATAGAAAGGGTGGAAGTCCTCCCTATCAGGGAGGGTGGACTAGGAAAAGGGCAAGGGGGAGAAGAGGGAGGGTGCCTGGAACTGGGAGGAGATGAGGTGGTGGGGCTATAGATGGGGCACAAAGTGATTAAATTGTAATAAAAATAAATAAGAAAAAAAAG
>REGO01000813.1:137854-164482 GCA_010120015.1 Rhombomys opimus
AAAATAAAATAAAATAAAATTAAAAAAAGAAAACAAAAATCCATGAAGTCACTGTTGGATAAGAAAAAGGACAGAATTAAAAGAGCCCAAGAGAAGGGACAAGCATCAGAGACCCACTAATTCACAGACTGAAGAATCCCATGAAATTAATAAATTGAAAACAATATATATCCTGAAGACCTGGGTCAGAGCACACAGGTCCAGTGATTGCTGCTTTGTCCCTGTGAGCTCATATGTGCCTTGATCCAGACGGCCTTGCTCTCCTTGTGTCCTCAACCCCTCTGGCTCTTACACTCTTTTTGCCTCTTCTTCCACAGGGTTCCCTGGTCTTCAATGGGAAGAATTTGATAGAGACATCCAATTTTGAGCTGCATGTTCTAAGGTCTCTCTGTCTCTGTCTCTGGTTCTCTCTCTCTCTCTCTCCCTTCTTCTCTTTCTCTCAGCATAATATCTGACTGTACTTCTCTGTAGTTTTTCCCATCTGTTTCAGGAGGATACTTCTATGATGATGGTGGACTATGGTATTGATCTATTAGTACGGCAGAATATCATTAGAAGTCATGTTATTTATTTATTTGTTTGTTTGCTTGTTTTTTTATTTATTTTTGGCCTATAGTTTTTGGTTTAACTCTAGGACTCTGTGTTGTTTAGTCTCTTGTTCTTGGTAACCCAAGTAGTTTTGGCTATGGGTTATATCTTAGGAGTGGGCTTTAAGTCAAACCAGATGTTTGTTGGTCACTCCAATAAGCTTAGTAGCACCATTGTCACAGGATATTTTTGCAGTAGAACAGTATTAAATATCAAAGGGACTGGGTCTATCTTTGTGGTTATTTTTGTTTGTTTGTTTGTTTGTTTGTTTTGGTATTTTGCAGAGTAATTTCCTGTATTAAAAACAGTTGAACATAGGGGAGAAAGTGCTATGCAGGGAGCTGCTCGATTTCCATGTTCAATGAGTTGTGTGGGTGTTGTCTTTACCAATGGGACCTTGCTATCAGCTTGTGGAGAACAACCTATTGTCTTGTCAACAGCCTAAGTTGTTTGGTGATATGCATGGTACCACTTTTGTTAACAAGTAAATTGGAAATAACCAAGTCCCAGTAATGGAAGCCTCATTTGGTGACAAGAGGTAGCCAGTTGATACTCTGTCTCCCTAAGTATTTAGAAAGATTATTGGGGCCACTTTAACATATTTTAAGAAGCTTCCGCTCTACTAGGTATTCATACAACACCTCAAATGTCCCTCAGATCTAGTAGCCTCTCCCCACACTCCCTTCCTCAATCCCATCTCTCCTTTCTCTTCCTCCTCCTTGCCTAATCTGACTGTACCTTTCACTTCCACCATAAAATTTATTCTATTTTCCCCTCCCATGGAGATCTATGTGTAACTCTTTGTCCCTTCCTCTATACCTAGCCATTCTGGGCCTATGTAGTATAGCTTGGTTACTATTTACTTAATGGCTAATATCTAAATGTAAAAGAATATATGCCATATTTATATTGTGGTTCTGTTTTACCTCACTCAGGACTTATTTTTCTACTTCTATGTATTTACCTGTAAATTTCACAATGTCAGTTTTTCAAGAGATGAATAGTACTCCATTGTATAAATGTACCATTTTCTTTAGCTATTCTTCTGCTGAGGAAAATTTAGATTGCTTCCAATATCTGGGTATTATGAATAGAACATGGTTAAGCAGCTATTTTGTGGTAGGAAGAAGTACCCTATGTGTGTATCCCCAACAGCTGTATAGTTTGATCTTGGATTGATTGTGGATTGATTTCTATCGTTCTGAGGAACTACCACACTGATTTTCATAGGGGATGGAGAGGTTTTCACTCCCATCATTAATGGAGGAGTGTTCCCCTTACTCCACATCCTTAACAGCATAAGATGTCACTTGTGTTATTGATCTTAGCCATTCTGACAAGTGAAAGATAGATTCTCAAAGTATTTTTGATTTGCATTTTTCTGATGGCTAGGGAATTTTAGCATTACTTTAAGCATTTTTGTTTCTTTGCTTGTTTGTTTTGAGGGGGATGCATTTGAGATTTCTGTATTGAGAATTCTCTGCTTAAGTCTATACCCCATTTTTAAATTGTATTATTTGGTTTGTTTCTTTAGTTCTTTGTATATTTAAGATATTAGCCTGAAATCAGATGTGGAGTTCCTGAAACTATTTGATATACTGGTCTGATGCTTTGTTCAAATGACACTGTCTTTTGCCCTACGAAGCTTTCAATTTCAGAAGCTCCTGTTAATTAATTGTTGCTTAGTGCCTATGCTAATATATTCTGTTCAGAAAGTCATTTCTATGACAATCATATTCTCCACAATATGGAAAGTTACGTCTTAAATGTATATTCTTTCACAGGATGAATTTGATTGTGGCAAACTGAATTGTGAGTAAAGATGTCTTCTAAGTAAGTTTCAACCTGTTCTGAAAGATGGCTCTGTCCAGATGCTAGAAACAGTGCTTTTTCACTGATACATGACTGGTCTATTCTCCATTCAAGAAAGCTTAGTTTTTCCTTCCTACTGAAAATAAATCTTGACTAATTGATTGTTGTTTCTCTGTCCTAATATAAATTATTAGCAGTCATAAGAATCAAGACTGGTGTCATGGTTGTGATGAAAAAGAATGTGGGTTCAGTTCAGATAGACCTCCTATCAATACTGCCCACATTCTTTTGTTGTTATATTTGTTCCTTGTTTTTGTTTTGCAGTCAAATGCATCTCAAGTATGCAGTCTGAGGCTACTTTACATGACACAGACAACAACATTTCAGAATTCCTGACTTATAGGTCTACAATATTGCAGGACTTTTGTTTTAGGGGATGTCAAAAGGTCTATGTTAATCTATCTAACTCTAGCCAGATACACAGTTCCAAGGTGGGGAACGATGTATGGATGTCACTCTTTCTCTCATAAAGCCTGTTGCTTGTTAGGACTGCCATGGTGAAGATCAAGGGTTGATGGTGACTTCCATTTAGTCTTGATTCTATTAATTGGGTATTCCAACACCAGGCTAATTAGCTGAGCTTGAGGTACATATTGTCTCAACAATGATAATCAATCAAGTATAAGGTATTTGTAAAGAGCAAAGAGACAGGAGGATACCTTTGAGAAGTGCTAGAATTATTCTTTGCCAAGCACCCTATGAAGATGCTGTCAGAGATCTGTAAAAGTGAGAGTCTCACAGAGTATTTCACTAATAGTCTTTGTGGAGGCATCAGTGAAACAGATTACAGACATTACTCATCTCCTTAAGGGACCTGAGCAAGCCTTAGCATGAACACTACAACAGTCTTGGAGATTCTAGGAGATGGTCTGTAGTTGATTTTCTGCTCCAGCTTTTCTTTTTTCTCTGCCTTCTTGAAAAATGCTTCAGATATAGCAGAATGCAGATTCATGGAACTCTTTATCATATTTTCTGTTTTTCTTTGCTTGTAGTCTTTCAACAGTAAGACTACACATGAACTGAGGCCTCTAAAAGTTAAATTCTATCATTTTTTGTACTGATAAAAACAAACAGAAAACAAATCAAAAACCTGGACAGCAATGAAAGCAAGAACATGTGGCACAAGTTGTTACAACTTCAGAAAGTAATTTTTGAACACAAAGAACCTTCAGGATTGCTTTGCCAGTATTACCAAAGCAGCTATGGAGACTCAGTAAAATCTGCTCTGAAGGCATCTAACTGGAGATACAAAGGAGTATCTCTGGATCTAGAAAAGATCATCCTGAGTGAAGTATTCCAGAAGCAGGAAGACACACATGGTATATACTCACTTATAAGTGGGTACTAGACCTATAAGATAGGATAAGCATACTAAAATCTATACACCTAAAGAAGATAAACAAGAAAGAGGACCAGGGGTAAAGAGATCAATCCTCACTTAGAAAGACAAACGGAATGGACATTGGAAGTAGGAGAAAAAAACGTAACAGGACAGGAGCCTACAGCAGAGGGTCTCTGATAGACTCTACCTAGCAGTGTATCAAAGCAGATGATGAGAATCATAACCAAACCTTGGGCAGAGTGCAGGCAATCATATGAAAGAAAGGGGAGTTAGTATGACCTAGAGAGGACAGGAGCACCACAAGGACCAAATATATCAGGGCACGGGGTTCTTTTATGAGACTGTTTCTCCAACCAAGGATCATGTATGGATATAACCTAGAACCCCTGCTCAGATGTAGCCCATGGTAGCTCAGTATCCAAGTTGGTACTCTAGTAAGGGGAACAAAGACTATTTCTGACATGAATTCAAAGGTGGGCTCTTCAACCCCCTGCCCCAGAGGGAGAAGCAGCCTTGCTAGGCCAAAGCAGAGGACATTGCTGCCAGTCCTGAAGATACCTGATAAGCTAGGGTCGGATGAAAGGGGAGGAGGACCTCCCCTATCCATAGATTTGGAAAGGGGCAGGGAGGAGATGAGGGAGGGAGGGTGGAATTGGGAGGAAATAAAGGAGAGGGCTATGGCTGGGATACAAAGTAAATAACCTGTGATTAATATAAAAAATTGTTTAAAAAAAAAAACCTCTCTTAAGGGTACTCTGGGAGCTCCCTTAGCTGGACAAGAGAACACATCAGGCAGCAGCAAGAGCAGGCACTGCTCCATCCTTTTGTGCACAGCCCCTTAAGACCCTGTCAGACAGCTCTTCACTCCTGACAATTGTTACACCCAACTCTCTATCTACCTCTCATACAAAAGGTTTGTCGCCAAATCACAAGGAGATGGAGTCAAAAAGCCTATGAGCTCTAAAGAATAGGTTCCCTCCTTTTTGTTTAAAGCTTTCACTTCTCTGAAAAGAACCCCCCCCCCAAAAAAAAAAGAAAATCAAGCTCATTTCTCTTTATTCCCCAAGAAGTCCTTTTTCATGGTTTGACTTCAGTGGGAAGTCAAAGGAATATTGCACTTAAGCTTTTTCTAGAAGTGATTAAAAACTCCAGTCCTCACCAATATTGTCACCAAATGGAAACACAATGAATAATCTGGTTTGAGACTGAAGCAATTGTGATTTCTGTTTGCTCCATCCCCAATTTCTGTACATCTTTAAATCCTGGGAATTTATCACTGACACTCATGTGCTCTGTGTGCAGAGAACTTCTAGAATTTATTACCTTGTTTTATTTGGGTGTGTAAAGCAAATGTACACCTTACATTTCAAGTTATTATTTATTGTAAATTAATTAAGACCATTAATGCTGTTGACTTCAAAATGAGAAAATCTAAACTTGAAAGACGACTTTAATACTATTACAACATGAATGTCCATGATGTATACATATAATATCATGCTCACATACGGGTATTGAATGACAACATTTCAAGTGTTATAGAAAACCCCATCCCTATTGTCCTGTGGATTAATTTTTTCCTGTTATCCTTCTCCAGTTTATTCATTAATTTTTTATATGATAACATGTTTTATTTGATCTATTTTTGTCATGTGAACTCAAACAAAAAATATCAGGAAAAGCAGTTTCAAACAATAAATCAATTTTGAAGGATGTCGTGAAAAGAAATTAAAATTAAAAGACTGAAGAAAAGAGTATAATCTATGTAATTAGTATTTAATTAATGCAGTTATAATATCCAATGAAGTAGTTAGTTATTATGCACGTTAAAATATATTTCCACTGAACAGTAGTGAGAATTACTATATATCTATTTGTTGTGTTTAGGACATTGTATTGATGAATTCAATATATTTTTTTCTTTTCAGTTACATTTTATTAACTCTGTATCCCAGCTGTATCCCACTCCCTCATTCCCTCCCAATCCCACCCTCCCTCCCTCATCTCCACCATGTCCCTTTCCAAGTCCACTGAAGGGGGGGGACCTCCTCCCCATTCATCTGATCCTGTTTTATCAGATACCTTCAGGACTAGCTGCAAAGTCTTCCTCTGTGGCCTAACAGGACTGCTCCTCCCTTGGGGGGGGGGGGAGGTCAAAGAGCCAGCCATTGAGTTCCTGTTAGAAATAGTCCTTGTTCCCCTCACTATGGGAAACCAATTGGTTACTGAGCTACCACAGGCTAATCAGAGCAGAGGTTCTAGGTTTTATCCATACATGGTCCTTGGTTGAATGTCAGTCTCAGAAAAGACCCTGTGCTCAAATATATTTGGTCCTTGTGGAGCTCCTATCCTTTCCCCATCATACTAACCCCCTTTTTTTCATATGATTCCCTGTACTCTGCGGAAGGTTTGGTTATGAGTCTTTGTATCTGCTTTGAAAACACTGCTAGTTAGAGTCTCAATATTTTATCAATACTACGATTTCATAATATATAGGGAGAAAATAAAATGTTAGGAATGGCAAAGTGGGGAAAAAGAAAAATTAAAAATTGTTTTAAGTAAACATGTTGAAAAAATTTTTAAAAAAGATGTCGTAGTTAATGAGTGATGGCAAGAAAAATCAGCAGCATTATAATAACTTCAGAAACCTGGGAGACAAAAGTAGGACAGCTGAAATCTAAAAGGCACTTTTAAAAACGATGTACTAGGTAGGGCTCAATGACATAGTGGGCTCTGGTTGATGATGTAGGGTTTCACAGTAGTTCTTAGAGAAGAAAGGAATTATGGCATGAACACGATTAATGCAGAAATGATGGTTTAGACCATGTGTATCTAATGTTTCACTCCAATTATCATGTTGGAAACACAGATGAATCTGGAAGGTATAACTATTAAATAAAGTCCTAAGTCTGTGCAAAGACCTGAAGAGAGACTCAAGAAATGAACACCTTTGTCCTATATTTGACAGAGTGCAATGGACGTCATTATCATTTAGAAATCAAAAACCATTTCAAATGAGTTGCACATCAAAAACACACAAAAATCTTTTAGTTAGAAAAAATAAATTTTAATAAATTAATGAATCTATTTTTTCACATAGAAATAGAAGGAATGAATACTTATATAAATGTATTTAGATATTTGTATCAGGGAAAAGTGAAAACAACCTCAGCAAGATGGATGAAGGAAAGGAATACTCATGGGATCAAAAAATAGCTATACAGAAAAGTATATCTGTAGCTAGGACTTCAATTACTATGAAAAATGTAGAAGCCTGTTGGAGGCCAGAAAGTTAATGCTCTTTTTGAACCATGTTGTCAGAATTCATAAAATTTTGATGTAAAAATTAAAGTTAGATAAATACAAATATTTCACCTGAAATGTATGCATGTATCTAGATACATACATACATACAATATTTAAATTTCTACTGATTAAAATTTTAAAATCTGTATCATATTCCAATCATAAAAAACAAATTGGTGCTTCAGTATTTGCCCTTCTGCCCTAGTTGGCTCACTTTACGTAGTACCTTCTGTCACCTCCAGGTCTTTCTATTCTTCCCCCATTTTTTCCACAATACTTTTCCATGCTTTGCTCAATATTTGGCTGTTTTGAAAGGCTGTTGGGCTGGAGCATCTCAGAGCACAGCTATAGTAGGCTCCAGTATACAGGAACACAACTTGAAGTGCTAGAGTAGGTTAGAGGGTAGGGCTCTCCTTTTCTGAGAAGTAGAGAAGAGGGGATAGGGTTAAAAGAGGGGGTGGGTGGACCTGGAGGAGAGCAGGAAGGGGGCTACTATTGGAAGCAAAATGAATGAATAAAATAATTAATTAAAACAAAAATTAATGGTATTGTTTCTTTCCATGATAAAAAGAAAATCAAAACAAGATATTTTTCTAATACCTCAAGGAAAAACTTATTTACCCATCACCAAAAAGTCCAACAAATTTCTGTGTGAGAATATGGACTTCAAGCACTATGTTGAAGAGATATGGAGACAATGGGCAGCCTTGTCTTGTCCCTGATTTCAGTGGGATTGATTTAAGTTTCTCTCCATTGAGTTTGATGTTAGCTATAGGCTTGCTGTATATTGCCTTTACTATGTTTAGATATGTGCCTTGTATCCCTGATCTCTCCAAGACTTTAAACATGAATGGGTGCTGGACTTTGTCAAATGCTTTTTCGGCATCTAAGGAGATGATCATGTGGTTTTTTTCCTTCAGTTTGTTTATGTGGTGGATTACATTGATGGATTTCCGTATGTTGAACCACCCTTGCATGCCTGGGATGAAGCCTACTTGGTCATGGTGGATGATATCTTTGATATGTTCTTGGATTCGGTTTGCAAGTATTTTATTGAGTATTTTTGCATCAATGTTCATAAGAGAGATAGGCCTGAAGTTCTCTTTTTTTGTTGGATCTTTGTGCTCAAGTACACAAAAGGGATACTTGTTCAACCATGTTTATAGCAGCTTTATTTGTAATAGCCAGAACCTGGAAACAACCCAGATGTCCATCAACGGAAGAATGGGTACAGAAATTATGGTATTTCTACACAATGGAATACTACTCAGCAATCAAAAAGGAGGAAATCATGAAATTTGCAGGCAAATGGTGGGATTTAGAAAATATCATTCTGAGTGAAATATCCCAGAAGGAGAAAGACAAACATGGTATATACTCACTTATATAGACCTATAAGATATGATAAACATAATGAAATCTATACACCTAAAAAAGATACTCAAGAGAGCGGACATGGGGTAAGAGGATCAATCCTCACTTAGAAAGACAGGTGGGATGGGCATTGAACGCATGACAGGGGTCTACTGAGCGCATCTGAAAGCCTCTAACTAGCAGTGTTTTCAAAGCAAAGACTCATGACCAAACCTTCCGCAGAGTACAGGGAATCATAAGAAAGAAGGGGAGTTAGTCTGATGGGGAAAGGATAGGAGCTCCACAAAGACCAAATATATCTGGGCACAGGGTCTTTTCTGAAACTGACATTCAACCAAGGACCATGTATGGATATAACCTAGAACCTCCGCTCAGATGTAGCCTGTGGTAGCTCAGTAACCAATTGGTTTCCCAAAGTGAGGGGAACAAGGACTATGTCTAACAGGAACTCAATGAAGATTCCTGATAAAACAGGATCAGATGAATGGGGGGAGGTCCCCCCCTATCAGTGGACCTGGAAAGGGGCACAGTGGTGATGAGGGAGGGAGGGAGGGACTGGGAGGGAATGAGGGTTTGGGGCATGGCTGGGATGCAGAATTAATAAAATGTAACTGATAAAAATAAAAATTAAAAAAAAAGAAGATTCACCATAAAAAAAAAGAGAGAATATGGAATGTAGCCCAATGATAGACCACTTTCTTAGCAAGGCTTTGTGTTTAATCTTCATCAACTAACCCACCCAGAGTCTCCACAGAAGAACAAAGGAACCTAACAATTTGCACAATAGATTTAAACTATAATTGACCTAATAACAAAACAAGGTATGGAAAAAGGCTGGAAAAACTGTGGACCAGTTTGTTGGGGGTTCATCAGAAGCTACTATGTATTCAAATGTTAATTGCTTGCTGCCCGAGGACCTTAAATGTTCTATGACATTGTGTAAACTTTGTCTCCCAAATTATCTCTGCTTGGCTAAATAAATTAACCTACAGTCTGGATGGAACAGGAGAGAGATAGGAGGAGCCATGTTTTATGGGCTTGTGGGTAGCACAGACCAAAAGGAAAAAAAATAAAAGGAGAGAGGATGAAGGAGAAAGGAGCAGTTTGCTATAGGTTAGCATGGAATAAAAGCACATGGCCAGGAGCATGCTCTGAGGATTGGCATAATGGGGAGAAGCAGCCCAAATAGATAACATGTACGTACTTATGGAGGTTTTGACTGAAAAGTAGCCAACCTATCTTAGAGGGTTAATATCTCCCTAGCCCAGGTATGCTAAGGCTTATTAAAATCTAGAATATTTCTGTGTCCATTTATTTATATAAAAGTAGGCTAAGGAATAACTGCTTCCTCAATAATTATATGAATCAATATTAAATATTAATAATCATACAACACCAGTTTCTCTAACAACATGAATATGTATCTGAAATAATATTTATCTTGAGTGAGATAATCAAAACACCAAAAGGAAAACACTGCGTGTTTTCTCTTATATGTGAATGTGAGCTTTTAAGGCTCACATATGTATTTCAATCTGAATACCTATAGAAGTTAGCTAATTTAGGGACTGGATATGGGGATGAATCTATCAATATGTATATTGGTATATATATATATATATATATATATATATATATATATATATATATATATTTACAAAGTATGAAGGGGGACCCAAGAGAATTAAATATTGGAAGGCAGGTAAAAGGAGGAATTATGGGAAGGGACAATTGTCATTACAGACCTTTTGCAAAGCCATTGGAAATTGTATTGTATCTACTTGTACATATTGAACTTTAGGCAGAGTGCAGGGAACCTTAGGAAAGAAAGGAAAGATAGTGAGACCTGGACGGGAGAGGAGCTCCGCAAGGAAAACAACAGAACCAAAAATTATGGGTACAGGGGTCTTTTCTGAGACTGATACTCCAACCAAGGACCATTCATGGAGATTACCTAGAACCCCTGTTCAGATGTAGTACATGGTATCACAGTATCCCAGTGGGTTCCCTTGTAAGGGGAACAGAGATTGTATCTGACATAGACCCAGTGGCTGGCTCTTTGATCACCTTCCTCTGAGAGGGGAGCAGCCTTGCCAGGCCATAGAGGAAGACAACGCAGCCAGTCCTGATGAAACCTGATAGGCTGGGGTCAGATGGAAGGAAAGGAGGATCTCCCCTACCAGTGAACTTTTTGGGATCAGCATGGGAGGAGTAGAGGAAAAGAGAGGGGGAGTAGGAGGGGATGATGGAGGGAGCTACAGCCAGGATATAAAGTGGATAAACTTTGTATAAAATTAAAAAAGGATTTATAAAGCATACACATATATGAACAAATTTTAAGTATAGTCATGAAATAATGAAAGAAATAATACTTCCACTAGACATATTTTGCACCAAAAGGAAAAGTCCAGTGGCCAAGAATGGCTTAGATCTTAATCATTAGACAAAGGGGTTCTATACACTACTCCCAAACATCAGAAACTATTGCCAATGCTATTTGTTGCTCTTCATAATCTGTTAGTGAAGTCATATTGCTGAAAACACTACCTATCTATATCATCAAACACGAAGAAATTGAGCTGGTGTCAAACAAGAAGCTTCATCCCTATTGACTAGTATTCATGGTATTGAAGGTGCTCTGCTTGATAACAGAGGAGAAAAGATAGGACCTACAACCTTAACCTGCCTATAAGAGAGAAGTGTGTGTGTGTGTGTGTGTGTGTGTGTGTGCGCACGCGCACACATGTGTGTGCTCATGCATTTGTGTTTTACTGAAGAATTAAGTAAGGCCCTCACAATTGCTAAGCAAGTATTCTCCCACTGAGGCATATCCACAGTCCCAAGAATACGTTTTTGGAGCTGGAGAGACAGCACAGCAGTTAAGAGCATGTGCTATTCCTGTAGAGAATAGTTCCTAGCACTTGTGTTAGGCAGCTCACAAAAGCTGTAACTCCAGATCCAGGGTGTTTTCTACCATCTTCTGGACTCCACTGATACCTCCACTCACACTTAAAACATTCTCAAACATACATACCAAATTTTAAAAATAAGTCTTTAAATAGTTGTTTTTTGTTAGGCCTTTTCCTGCTATCAACGCCAGCTCCTTTTTAATATCGCTTTATCTCAGGAGCTAAACTTCACCACTATGAATTTTAGTTGGTGGCAACATGTTTTCATGTAGATGAGTCTAAAGTGTGAAATATAGTTCTTATTTAGGATAATTGAATACAATTCACAAACATGGAAAATACGAAGATCTCATAAACACAAGAGATTTTAATCCCAATTGTCATCAAATCCAAATGGCAAACTTCTATTTAACTAAGTGCTAAGATCATTTAAGGTCTCTTCAAGTAGTTAGTGTTAGCTGAATAATGAGTTTGAAAGTTTTCTTTTCATATCTCTTGGATGCATTACTAAAGGAATATGCTTCCTTAACATTTGTTGAAAATTAAAGCATCATTTATTATAATCCATGGAGATAAAATATTTATTTGGAGAGCCTAATATTTACTTTCTCACATTTTAAATGAAAGATTTATTAATTTAAATGTACACTTGGTAACTTCCCCATTTAATGAATAAAAGCTCAAAGGTAAGTATATAGAACAGTTAGAAGCATAAATTTGTGTTCCTAACAGTGCCTGTTAGCCTTAATTAATTACAGTTTCTATGATGCTAATGCATGCATAAGTTTTTTTTAAAGATCCCATCTCCAAAATTTTTTCCATATTTCTATGTAATTTTCATATCAGCTATAAAGATGATGGTATTTGGAAATGAGAAAGTTCTTTTTGTTGTAGCTCTCATTTTTACATTTTTTCAGGAGTTTGTGTAAATTACTCTATGGAACTTTATCTCAGGAAACATTTCATAAAATATACAGCAATATGTTACCCAGGACCACGAAGAATAGAGAAAAAAAAACATCTTTCCGTTTCACAGACTCTACATAAGCATAACTTTTAAGGGGGCATTTAGAGTTCTTCTAGAAGACTAGTTATACTGTCATCATTCTTAAATTAGATGTGTTTGTTGTTATTTTAAATTCACATCCAAATAATAATTTTTCCCAGTACACAAATAAGACACCATGTTGGTCACATTCAAATAATGAACATAATGAAAAATAAAGTTTTTTTTTTGTTTTGTTTTGTTTTTTTTAGTTCAAACTGGGTTTCATAAGACTGCCAAAAGAAAAATAAATAAATAAATAAAAGGAAAGAAAATAAAAGAGTCAGACTGACACAAATAAAAAGCATAGGCACTGAGGGTACTGGACTTCAAGCAGACAGCAGCTACCTCCATGGAGCCTCTCCATGAATTTTAAAGGAAATGAACATGAAAACCAGTGAACCTTTAACTGACATTTTTAAAAGTTCACCAGACTTGAGAGAGATTCTAGAGGATTTGAAAGCAGCAAACATGACTATGTTATTTCAAAACGGTCAGGATAGAAGTAAAAGAAAAAAAAATATTGTGAACACAGGAATCTGTGAGAAATCTTACTCACCTAAACTGTGGACCCAGATAATAGCAGACAAACAGAGTTCTTCCAACTTAAATCAATCACGCCAAATAGTCCCAGAGAATACAGTGTTTAGGTGATATACATAGCAAATATAAAAACATACTTGTCTGATGTGAAGTTAAAATTGACATTGAAATTGGTAACAAAGAATGCAAAACAGGGAAAATGAAAATTATGAATTATAATAGAAATCTTTGGCAAGATAAAGAGAACATAAAAAAAACATGTTAAAATCAATTTTTCTCTGGTCTTACTCATTATTACTTTATGTTCTCTTCTCTCTTTCACCTCTACTCCTCTTTATCCCCATCTTTTCCCTTTCCCCTTAGTCTTTTCTTTCCTCATCCTCTATATTTGTCAGAGGGTATACTGTTTTGGGGATGAAACCAGGGGTCCTTGCATGCCAGGAAAACATTCTATCAACTGAACAATTTCCTCTGTTCCTCTCCACAAAACTCTTACCTGTTTCTTGAGTTAGGTGTTTTGTTGCCTACGCAGTCCAGATTTTACCTTAAAATTCTTCAGCTCTTGCATTAGCCACACAGACACTGGGATTACAAGTATCAGTCCTAATGCATGGCTCCGTTGATATTTGAAAGCATGAGACCACATTCTTGTATTTCTTATTCTGAATACATCAACTTACGCATTGTTTGTGTTTTAATTTTTTTTTTCCTGAGGATGCTCAAGATGCTGCTAGCCTGCTGGTTCTTTCTTGATACCACAAACACTGTCCTAACTTACCTTTCTTTGTTCTGACTCACCCCTTCTCCTGCTACTCTCTATCTTCATGGGATTCCTCCTTTCTTTTCACTCTTTATTTAAATGGTGTTTGTTGTTTGTTTGTTTGTTTTAATGTAGTCCCACCTGGCTATGCCATTTAGGTCATGATAACTCCGTTTTATTTTCACTGTTACTTTGAATCACTCCTCAGCATAGACTATAATTTATTTATGTATGAAATCTAGTTTCCTGTTCTACTTTATAGAGTTAACAAACAGGCTCATACAATGAGAAATCCTTTTCCTTCTAGGCTGATTGATTTAAGCAGAGTATCTAAGAATATTCCTGGCATTAATCAGTAATTATTTGTCAAATGAATAAATCAACATGGGTTCAAAAATCCATTTACATATTTATGAAAGTAGTATCTGTCATGAATTATTTTATTTACTGTGAAAACCATGTAATTATAAAAACACTTATTAGATTGACATAGGAATATTGGACTCAATTTATAGTCTAGGTGTAGCAAGTGAGCTTGCAAACAATTTTCTCTTTGAATTTCACTTGCATCTTTCCTAATTTCCTATTATTAATTTGTCTTGCTTCCACTTACCTCTTTTTAAACTAACCCAGGAAAATGAACAATAAAGCAGAACTTGTTGAGAGCTAACACTTGCTGTGGGGTCCACTCTTCTTGTTTATCCCTAAGTCTCACCTGGTTTTTTTTTTCCTGGTCTACAGCTGTGACTACCATGACAACAGTGAACACATAAATACTTAATTATTGCTTTTAGCTCTAATCTCCAGAGGCAAGGGAAAATTCATAAATAAAACCATCAACTCCAGCTATGGATGCTGTTCAGTGAGTAGTAAAGAATTTATTTGGCATGGGAAGAGAGTGTGTGCAAGTGCTCAACGTTTAACACTGAAATAGCCAAATTAGGAGTGAAAAGTGAGCAAGTGAAATGCTACCGCAGTGTCAGTTACCAGTGGGTAAAAATACAGGCACTAACGGTAAAGGCCAGAAAGCTTGGAATACATGTGTACAAGAGAGCTGTGGGCATCAAAATAAATGTCTATCATCACATTAAAGATAAGTGATACTTCAACTTAAGGAAAGGATAAGTAGCTCCTGAGGAAGAACAGAAGAGAGGGTTAACAAAGTAGAAGAGAACCTTAAACAAGACACTGTCAACAAGACACAAAGTTCAACTTCAGGGAAAGACTCAACAACAAAGTTACACCACTATTGTCAGCACTAAGTAATTCTAGGGAGCAGTGGCATCATGAAAATTTAGAAAGAAACTAACTATTACTGCCTAACTGAAAAGCAGACATGATTAATTAAACACAGCTGTAAAACTTTGTATTTGGTGGTGAATGTGTGTACGTGTAGTGGCTTGTGTTTTTGTGTGGGTAGGTTTTTGAGGTCAGAGACCGACACTGTCTTCATCAATACCTTATGTTTTGAGACGGGATCACTTACTGAACCTGAAGCTCACAGGCTGGGTAGACTGGTTGGCAAGCACCAGGGGCCATCACTTCTGTCTCTGTAGTCTAGAGATTGCAAAGGAAATTTGGTTGTGCCTGCCTTCTTACATCTGTGAAGAGGATTCGAACTCAGGTCCGTATACTCGAGAAGAAAGAACTTTGCCGATGAATTCATAGGGCTCTGCTTCTAACTGGACAGGAACGGCACAGTTTGGAGTAGAAAAATATAAATTGGGGCTTAGAAAACTTATCTGCCATGTGCAACACTCTGTGTTCACTCTGAGACCCGGAAAAGCAAAGCAAAACAAAAGCATGATTTCTCTAAGATCTTAATACTACAAAGTAAGAAGATTTTTACTTTTTATTTGCACTCTATTATTTGAGAATAACAATAAGATTGATGGATCAAGGCAAATATAGGTCTAGCACTGAAATCATGTGGGAGAGGCAGAATTATGGGAAAATTCTAAAATCAACATTGCTAAATTAAGAGCTTCACTCGTCACTGTATTATTGCTATTCTTTTCAGATTGTTTCTCTGTCAACTAAAATATTTCGATAAAATCAGAAGAGTGAGATTAAATAAAAAGGATAGGAAGAGGAAGAAAAAAAGAAACAGAAAAAAATTAAATAAAAGAAAACATTAAAAACAAATGGTTTAAAGGAGCGGAAAGGCAGCGTAGAGTCCGTTAAGGTGTGCTATCAGCTTCTCTCCGTTTCTGGAAGAGTCGAGCACTTTTCTCCGTACGAGTTAAATATTTTGTAATAATACCTTTAAATAAAGAATCCCTGATGTCTTTGCTGGCAGAATTTTCTATATAAAGCCTAGGTAATTAGGGCCTCAGGTTACATATGAGCATCTAATGGCCCAATTAGTCCTTCAGGGAAGCTGGTGTTATTTCATTGTTTCCTCTGCAGTGTTTCCAATTTTAATGTAACCTCTGTATTTAGAAAGTCACTTTGTGCTTTGACTGACTTTACTTGAAAATTAATGAATTTTGGAATCTAGTACACACAAGCACATGCATACATATGTATATTAAAAAAGACACATGTATACACACAAAAGTTAGCTAAAACACAATTAGTGTGGGTAACTTCACAAAGACATTCTCCTTGATGTAAACTCTGTTCATTTCTTTAGGCTGTCTTCATGACTAGGCACTATTCTTGTTATACAAACAGAACATCCTCTTTTTAAGAAAAAATCCTGTAAGATTAATTTAGCCAGAACCACCTACTTCCAAATCCGTGATTAGTCTCAGTGTCAAATTTAATTTGTTTACAATACAGTAAGCGATAGCTGTCTTATTTTCAGCAACAATCTTGTTTGGTGAAAGCAATAATAACTTTCTCTGCTCTGGATTTTTGGTTTGTTGTTTACTTCAGACCTTCTTAAGCGCGTTTTATTCTAGTGCATTCTTTGAAATTGCTCATCTTATTGGTAGGGATAGCTCTAGGCAGCAAACTGAGGGTTGCACATGCTACAGGTATTCTACCAGTGAGTGTGGTTTCACTGATTTAACTTCACCTGCTGCAACATGGAGATCGGGGACCTATCTCTTTCATACAGGAATGGGCATAGAAGTTGGAACACTGCATTACCAGAAACTAAGTAAACTCTGTGTTAGATTTAACACCTTCCAGAAAAAAATTAAAAACCTCTCAAACTCAGTGTCCTAATATTTTTTAACCTTCTGCAACCGTTAATGAGGCTGATGTATTTCACACAACTTTCAGTGTTTTACACACCAGTAAATGCGTAACTAACTCATCAAGCAGATGTTGTAGGTCAACTTGCCTGTAAAGGCTGGTGGTTGTGAGTGGAGGGATGGAAGGACCAGCTCAATGGATGGTGAATCTTATCAGTACCGGACTTCTGTCTCTCATCACCAATGAAACATTATTTGTTTTTGATTTTATTTCTGACTTTGCTATGGACATGCAAACAAAGAAACATGTTTAGATTTTTTTCTTTGTTGAGGTTGGTATAGTCATTATCTTTTCAATATTTTATAAACTGAAAGTCGGTGTCCTCTGACATCGTTAACTAGAGTGTCTTAGCTCTTGAATGCCATCTAGTTTTGTTAATTCAAGTACTGTCCTGCTGCTTTGTTAGTGTGCATTTTTATTAAATTTTATTTTTATACTAATTATAGTTTATTCACTTTGTACCCCAGGTGTAGCCCCCTCCCTCATTTCCTCCCATTCCCCTTCCCCAGTCCACTGATAGGAGAGGTCCTCCTCCCCTTCCATCTGACTCTAGTTTATCAGGTCTCATCAGGACTGGCTGCATTGTCATCCTCTGTGACCTTCAAGGGTAGGTGATCAATGTAAGGGGAACGGGACTGTCTCTGACATGAACTCAGTAGCTGGCTCTTCGTTAATGTTCTTTTAAAGCTTCTTCGATTCTAACATCAACCAAATTGAAAAATATTTGTATATTCTAAGAACACTATACTGCAAACAAAATAATTTGAATGTAATTTAATTATTTCATTTTAACTGAATATTAACTATGTATTATATATTTTCTTCTCAAGGATTCCTTCTCTCTCTCCTCTCTCTCTCTCTTATGTATGTGTGTGTGTGTACTACGGTGTCTTTTTGCAAGTCATAAACATTGTTTTCTATTCGTTTAGGCCAATACTGCTGCCCTCTTTAAGACTTGGTTCATTATATCAAAATGACTACTGGAGTTAGTAAATGATTGCCACTTTAGTAATTTTTTACTTTGTACTCTATACTGCCAGTTTCCCTCAAGTTAGCTTTTGACTGGATAAGAAATTCATGCATTTTTACACAATTCTAACTAGAATTCATGCAGTACAACTCCACTGCACAATGGAGATGAGTGTAAAAGCCCTGATTTAGGAAAACAGGGGCCTATTGAAAGTAGCTAATCCAGTTCTTGAGCTCTTGATTTGAATAGACCCAAGAATAGCTTTTAAAGGCCACAATAGAGGTAATCAGTTTGGATTTTAGCATAAAACTCTCCTTGACTATTTGTGCATCAAATTTAGTTAGTTTAGCTCTTTAAAGAAATACAGAAACATTGGAGAAAACATCTTCTACAGGCTGCCCAGCTAATTAAATAAAGCTGCATCTTTTAAGTGGTTTGCCATGAAACATGGGAAAATAATGTGATTTTTTTTCTTTTTTTTTTGTGAAGAATCAGTTCAATCATCATTAAAGTTGTTCAAATGAATCTCTCTCTTATCCAGTCCTGACAGCCCAAAAAAAGTCCTCAGTCAATTGTACACTGTCTTGCCTTTAACATCTGTTTATTTTGCAATGTTTTTTGTACATAAAATATCAAAAAATATAAAAACAGCAGTTTCCTCAGTTCTTACATTGTACAACCAGAATTAAAGGAATATATTTCAGAGGTAGTTTTCAACATTTTTCTAAGAATGAACACTTATTTTTCTCAATCACTGTACACTTCAGACAGAGCCCAATAATTCTGCAATTGTCACATAAATATAAAAGTCAGTGTTCTCCAAGAACTGTTTCCTTTTTTTCTTTCAAATATACGCATTTCTTGAGGATGTTATAAGAGAATTATATTTTATTCATAGCTGCTGTCATGTAAAACAGTGACTATTGAGAAATGCTATTTTTCTTTTCACTGTCATGCAGTCATGGGAAATATGGAAAATGTCCTAAATCCTGCAATCTATCAATGGAACCTCATAAGCACAGCACGTACTTCCTAATTTTCTTAACTTTAACCTGTTGATTATCCCTACAAGGGTTTATATTCTTAGACAGGAAGTTAGCCTCTGGAGGGACTGATTGGCCTCCAAAACAGTACATAAACGTAACTGGAAGTAATTTTTAAGGCCAGAAACTGGATGTTAATCTAATTATTGAGTTTGGCTGGTGGTCAAGATGCCAGGTTAATGGTCCAGCTAGACAAGTTAAGGGTCCCTGAAAAAGATGCAAAGACAATGATTGTGATTACTAACCAGAATATTAAGGTAGTGGTGGTAGCAAATTGCAGACCAGATCAGGATCTCCAAAAGGTCAATGAGTGGTCATGCTGTTGGTTGCTATGCCATAGCACAGGTAGCTCAGAGAGGTATGAACAGAAATCAGTTAGCTTCTCCTTGAATAAAAACTTTATTTCATGTTCTGTATATCTTCTTGTGTCTTACCATCCTCTCCTCTAGATTTTGAGAATATTTGGCTTCTGAAGAGAACATCCTATTTTCTTGGTAGTACCCATCTTAGAGAGGCACAAGGAAGCAAATAACAGGCAAAAGAGCAGTCTGAACATAAAGAGTTAAACCTGGGCCTTATTACTGTTGTTTCATTTTCACTCAGCCTACTCTTTCTTTAAAGGGTATCCTCTTGCATCCTTGCTTTCTATAATTATACTCCTGACTATTTAGTTTACTAGTAAATCCTGTCTGAATACTTCTTTTTCATGAACACAGGCACCAAGACTGCTGCTGTGGCAGGGTCCAGAGGAAACAGGGGGCTATAAATACAGAGGATAGTTTTATATACATGAAGAAAATGAATTTGAAGGCAGAGGCATAGATGATAATAATTAGGTAATGAGCCATGAATATAAGGCATGAATGTACGACAAGGATCTTGGTAGGTCACCAGTATTTAAACAGAATTTTCTTTCTAAGACTGGAAGGTGCACAGCTGTTCTTCCATTGATTTAGAAACATGATAAAATAGATGCTGGGAACTTATTTATTTCTCTTTCTTTTTGTCTGTGTTGTTCTTTGTTTCTTTCTTTCTGTCCTTTCCTCCTTCCTTCCTTCCTTCTTTCTTCCTTCCTTCTTTCTGTCTTTCTTGTTTGACAAGATCTCTCTTTTGTCTCCAGCTTTGATATTGCTGTGTATCTGAGTTTCTAAGGATATGAATTTCTAGTATATCTGACACCTATACCATTCATGTGTTTGTATTACATGCATACATCACAATAACATATATTCATTTTTTTTAGAAATGAATCCTCAGGCTTTTGTAAATTGATAAGTTAGAGATCTTTTCTTTTTTTTTCTACTTCAGAATAGGTTAAAATTTATGAATCAATGGCCAAAATTAAATTTTTGATCTAAGCTGAATATTTCTGGTAAATTGGAATTTGCAAGTCACATTATTAAGTTATAGTAATTTGAATTGGATTTGAGAGAAAAGCATCAACTACAAATAATCTATGCACAATTATTAGCTGTCATTACCTTTAGAGATGTCTTCTATTACATATATACTGATATATTTAGTGTAATGAGGTCATATCAGAAATGGCTATATCTTTTGGCCAATTATTTAATAAGAATATAAATTCTTTTTTACTGTATAAAATATATAGAGTAATAATTACAGTCAAAGGTAAAATTCATCAGGAAACTTGTACTAAATGGTTAATTTGATTGTTATGGGTATTATAAAAGTTTTATAAACATTCCACTGACATTCTAGGTTGTCAGTGTGAAGTAAGGAAAGAAAGGAGGAAAAAATAATCCAGTTCAAATGAGATTCTAAAATGCATGATAAAGTATTTTTTTTTACCTGTTCCAGAAATTGTATATAACAAAGGTGAAGCAGAAACTTAAAGAAACAGTGCCCAGACAGAACTGTTGGGGAGGGAGAAGGACTGCAAGAGGACTTAGAGTTACAGCAATACAGTGTATTGATATTTCTGAGGGCCCTGAAGTCATTAGTACTTGATTCAAGGCAGAAGTGGAATTTCTGCACTCCTCATCTTCAAGAAAAGATGAATGGGCTTTCATAATGGACCTTGCTGTGACAATGGGAATAAATGACCATGATCACTGAGTGCTTTCAAGGATGCCCAGAGACTCAATATATGCAAAGTCTTTCATTTTATCATTGGAAGTACAGCCTTGGATTATTACTGACAGCAGAGATGCAGTTAAAGTAAAGGTCACACAGGCTATTGACAATAATAAATTTTAACATTTGGTGTCTTTTTGCTAAGGTGCCTTCCAAAGTTGTTTATCAAATAAAAAGGAAAGTATTGTACTTTGCCAGAGTCTACCTTAAAACAACACAGGTATTTGCAGATTAATTCTGAATAAACAAAACAATGTGATTTTAGATTTTGCTAATGGAACTATATTGTCAAGGAAGAACATCAAATTTGGCTATTGTTAGTATAATATAAAGTAACTGGACTGACATATCTTTGTAGTTTTTTAAAAGTTAGCAATATATCCTAGGAAGAATCATTTAAAAATTATTAGTGCCTGAGGCTAACACAGACTCAGATTTTATTAAAATAACCTTTTCTTTTAATTATTCAATAAATGCCTTTGACTTAGAAATTGTGATAGTAGCTTTTTCTACTCATCATTATACCGTAGGTTATATGTCCACAGTTAAACCCTGTGGAAAATTAGAGATTTTGAAAAAAAATTATTGACATAGGGTCTCAACATTTGTCTTAACAAAATTGGTCCTTTGCAAAATTGTAGTCAATGACTTTAAAATTTATTTTAATGGATATCAAGATTTTACTCACTTGAATAGTTCTTTGACTTAATGTGATTATGATGGGTTTTATGTGTGATCCTTACTTATACCAATCATAATTCTAATTTAACACAATTCTAATTTAATACAATAAGATACTAGTTTGGTTTAAAAACTATTTACTTCTTGCTGAAAAGCTAAACATTTCAATGACTTCAGGAATGAATATACCATGTGGACATATTTGATCCGATGTATAAAATACCATTCCCAAATGTGTGACCTATTAATGGCATAATTAATGAAATCAACATAAAGTATTTGTAGTAAGTCATCCCAAGCCACAGAAGTTAGAGATAAAATGTCAAAAATCCAGGATGTAAATACTCAATCACAGCAAACGCCAATCCTCGCTGACAGTAGGCCAACAAAGACAATAGCTACAACTCTTATAAACAGGAAATAAAAATGACACTCAGGATCAGAAACTGGGATCCCTCAGGGGCACAATAATCTAATCTTTTTATTCTTTGATCCCAGTTACAACAGAAGATCATAAAGAAATACCTCCTACATAGAGATCCGACACTAGCAGGGACAGAGACTGAAACAAATCCCCACTCTCTTCCGGCTAGGCCCTTTGAGAGCAGCAGTAATAGATGCTATGGCATCTGCACCGTAGTAAAAGGCCCACAGAGCAGTTTAAGCCAATGCTTTCTGTATATATTTAACATTAGTGTCAATACTGATCCCACGACCATTTTGACACATAGGTGACATTAAAAGATTAATTTCAACATACCAATCCATTTCTATTTTTATTCAAACTCCTTATAAAATATTATATTTGATTCATAATAATCAAACGCAATGCCAAATATAATGTAGCAAATATACCAATAATATATATGGTGATTGGTATATTGACATCAAATATGATTAATATAAAAAGCATAAATAATTGTCAGCATAATAAAGTCTGTAACAAATGAAAATTTAATACCTACATCTCTTTGGTGTTACAGATTCTTAGGATTAAAACAAATCACACAATTTTCTTATAACACTATATTGTGTCAATGAAACCTTTAAGACATTATGGTGACAATTAAGGGTGATATTTCAAAAGAAAGAATTCATTGGCATCAAATATTCTTTCAGAATTCTAGAAGATACAGTTCTTGGTGTCACTTCATATAGTTTGGATTTGATATAATTTTGATTCTACTCAAAAGACTGTAAACATAGTTAAATGTTTACAGTAACAGGAACAACAAAAATATTTTTTTCTCATAATAGTACTAATAATAGTAGTAGTAATCAGTGGATATGTACACGTACAGACAGCATCATATTCTTGGAAGCCCCTTAGCTATTTACATATTACACACCAAATCTCATACTATCTGTTGATTGGTGGCTGATATTTTCAATATGAAAACAATACTACAGCCTACAAATAGAAGGTATAGATTCAGGTTGATATGAGAGAGGTTGACTTACACACCATAGATAATGGAGTTAACTTTGAATTTGTTGGCTTATTTGGATTTACAGCTTTATTGAATTGCTTCATCAGTCACATTATGGCATTGTAATCAATGAATTGGAACTTGAAAGAGACAGGGGAATAAAACCCAGCGACACTACAAAATGCACACAGAATGGCCGAGATTTAAAATCAACGGATGGAATCTGATTTTAATATGTCTGGTACATGACAAAATTTTCTGTTTAATTCTTCCCTCTGAGCATTGCGTTCATCCTTGACACTCTGAGGATTCTAAAATGCTCCTCATTGGCTCAATACAAGCATTTAATCGTAGGCAAAGTGCATGGTGTTGGTCCTTTCCACTGGCACTCTAAGTATTTTTATTAATACTAAAATTCCAGATTTATTGAAATAATCTACCATTTACTAAATTTCTGAGGCCTATTTCCTAAACTAAAACTTACGGGGCTGTAAACTCCAACTCTTAAGCTTTCAAACTCAGATTTGACTTTACTATACAATATAGGCTATTTTGTTGTTATGGTTTTCATGTTAAAGGGACTCTGTCTCCTTTCATTTGCTAAATATTGTTTGAATCATAATCAGAACAAAATAAAGGCTGAAACTCTTTATCTATAAAATCTATATGTACTAAGTCCCAGTGAATAAGCAGGATTCCTACTCATACAAGAATTTGAGGTCAAAAAAGAGATGCTTGTCAGTGCAGTTCTTCATCCTGCATGTCCAGGTCAGGCTGTCACAAAGATTTCATATGATTTATTCAGCAATCACTTTTGGATACTGAGGATGTGGAGGATTTAAATTCTTACCCACAGAGTATCCACTGTTCACTGTATCATATGTGGTAAGCTTGGGATCAATGGCAATGATAAAGCAATACTGGCATCTAATTTTTAAACGATCATTATAGGTTATTATTCCAGGTAATTCTCTCTGCAATTGTAAGGGCCGAAGACCATTGTTACAGTTTAAAGAAGGAGAAACTGAGGATTTTAAAACTTGGTGTTCTGTCCAAAAGTATTATCTATATGACAGTTGGCATAATATTTAAATTAATTTCATGTGTATGTGCTAACCAGAGTATTTACTCTGTTTTTTTTTTTTTGGATGCATAAACAAGAAAGATGATGTGGGAATCACTTCCATATTTGTTTACTATTCATGTACCATTGGAATTCTAATGTCAAATCATTGCAGCGTTGTTATTTTCTATGATTTAATTATGATTTTGTGTATATATTCTAGATGAGAATGTGCTCATGAGTGGAGATACCTCAAAAGGCAAAAGGAGGAGGAGTATTCCCTGGAATTGGAAGTAGAGGCTGATTATGCTACCAGATGTGAGTTCTGGTAATGAAACACGAGTCCTCAGTTACAGAAACTCCTGTTTGTAACGGAGGAGCCACAGCTGCAAACACAACCACAGAGATCTTTATTTCTTACCTTCTTAATTGTAAGAGATTTTATACTCATTACTAAAATAGAGGAATAAATTTTCCCTTCTTAAGAAAGTTAACTGTGTCACATATAAAAGAATTCTGTACTCTTTAGAAATCATTTGTAAGGCTTAATATTAATCACTGTAACATAAGTATGTGAATTATACTAGTGTTTCACCAATAAATGCAGCATAGCTTAAACAAAGAAGCTTAAAATTCAAAATTTTCAAATATTCAAAGAAATAAGCTTAAACAAAAGAAAGTCATAAAATTCAAATTTCAAAAGTGTGCAATTCGGTTATTTTAAAAAGAATTCATCTAAGAAGTACTTAGAGCATGATCATTTTAGTTTAAGCATGTTAGACGTGTGTTTACTGACAGTGCAGAAACTAAACAACTTTATAGTTCTGGAGACCGCATCCTAGCAAGCACAGCTATAAAAATACCATTATTTTAAACACATATAGAATGAACATATTATTTAAAATTTCTAATTGCTACAAAGATATTCTCATTATATTGGATGTATAGAAAAGATATAAAATAGAAAAAAAAAGAACAAAATTCTTTCCTGTCTATTATGAATTTCACTATGAAAGACAAGTTTCAGAGCTACTTGAGACTGTCTCATAGTTTCAGCATTCATGAACACACAGGTTGTTCTGGGGTTGCTTTTAGCTTTCGGGAGTCCAGACACCCATATTCATGAAGCTTATGGAAGTGGATTAGCAGGATCTCAGTCCTGGGGTGAATGCCAGAAAGGGGCACTGGGAGGCTTTTCAAGACGTTTCAGTGATGTAGCCCTTTCAGTGACACAGCTTTTTCAGCATTACAGCTTCTCTGTATCTGGGAGAAATAAGGGCTAGATAAACCTTAAAGTAGTGGGTAGGGGTTTTGGAGGTATGTAGGCCGAGGTGTTAGGATGCTTCATTTGCCCAGAGAAGAATTCCAGGTGCTAGCTGGACATGCCCATATCAGAAAACCTGAAACCTGATCACCTGGCTATGTGAGTTCCTCAAGACAGGCAGAGGTGGAGGTCCCAAGAAAATATGCACTAGGGACATGGAGATTCAGAACAGGGAGGAGAAATCCTTAATTATGCTGCTCTCCAGAAGACATTTTTGGGGCTTGAACACATCTTGACCTTACTCTTGCTCCATCCAAGTTCTCCCAGTATCATGGATCATGTGCCTCATACATATATATTTGTATTTGTAGAATCTAAATGTTTGTATATATGCATGCATAATGGAGGCAATAGTATACCTAAAATATGAAACGTCATAAATTAATAAAACTATATTAATTTGGATCCTAAAATATTTACAAAGTTATTTATGTCTATTATTTTTCCACCTTGTGCTCAAAACATGAGGTTAGTGGTAATATTTGTTTTCCAGCTCACTGAAAAAAAGGCAAAGATTTTTAGCTTTTTGAGGTAGTTTTAAACTGAGAAACATTAAAGAGAGTGTCTGTCAGGAACTCAATGGCAGGCTCTTTGACCTCCCCAGCCCCCAAAGGGAGGAGCAGTCCTGCTAGGCCATAAAGAAGGACTTTGTAGCCAGTTCTGAAGATACCTGATAAAACAGGATCAGATGAAAGGGGAGGAGGTCCTTCCCAATCAGTGGACTTGGAAAGGGGCAGGGAGGAATTGAGGGAGGGAGGGTGGAATTGGGAGGGAATCAGAGAGCAGATACAGCTGGGATACAGAGTTCTAAAATGTAACTAATAATAAAAAAATAAAAAAGAGAGTGTCTATAATCTTTTTTAGAGAGATTTTATTTTATTTTATTTTATTTATTTTTGCTTTTCATTTTTTTTAATTTTATTTTTATCACTTACATTTTATTAATTCTGTATCCCAGCCATGCCCCAAACCCTCATTCCCTCCCAGTCCCTCCCTCCCTCACTCATCACCACTGTGCCCCTTTCCAAGTCCACTGATAGGGGGGGACCTCCCCCCATTCATCTGATCCTGTTTTAT
>REGO01000813.1:165498-179913 GCA_010120015.1 Rhombomys opimus
TGTTCAGGAAGTTGTCTCCTGTGCCAATGAGTTCTAGGCTGTTCCCCACTTTTTCTTCTAAGAGCTTTAGAGTGTCTATAATCTTAATGTAAGTCCAGAGAGACTATGAAGTATTGTAAAACTATTGTTTCTCAGTTTTTAGCGTACTTCCAATGTACCATTAAATCTCAGAAAATCTAGTAGTCTGAAAATAAAAATCTTACCCATAATTCCATTTTGTGCATTGTTTCTTCTGTATTACCAGTATAATAATTGTCCTTTGTTTATTAGAAAATAACCACTGGTAAATGGATTATATTTAGAATCTAGTGATTCAATACTCAATATTTCTTTAAAAATAATAAAACAAATTTTGCAGTGCACACCTATTTATTTATTTATTTCAAATTATTCACTATGTATCCCTGCTGCAGGCCACTCCCTTGTCTCCTCCCAATCCCACCCACCCTTCCTCTTCACCACTTTTCACCACCTTTCACACCCTGCCCTTTCCCTAGTCTCCTGATAAGGGAGAACTTCCTCACCTACTATATGACCTCAGCCTATCAGGTATCATCAAGGCTGGCTACATCATCTTCCTTTGTGGCCTGGCAAGGCTGCACCTGAAGGGGGAAGTGATCAAAAGGCCAAACACTGAGTTCAGGTCAGAGACAGCCCCTGTACCCCTTACTAGGGTACCCATTCAGAAACTCAGCGGCTTTTGGGCTTCCTCTGAACAGGGAGTCTATGGTTCATGCAAGGTCCTTAGTTGGAGTATTGTTCTTTGCAGGCTTCCTTGAGTCCAGTATTTTTTTTTTCTTTGTTGGTCTCCTTATGGGGTTCCTGTCCTGTCCAGGACTTTCTATCTCCCTTTTCTTCCATAAGGTTTTCAGCACTCTGCCCAAAGTTTGGCTATGAGTCTCAGTATCTCCTTCAGTACCCTGGTGGGTAGAGTTTTTCAGAGGTCCTCTGTGGAAGGTTCCTGCCCTCTTCCTTACCTTCTCCTACTTATGTTGTCTATCTTGTTTGCCCTTCTGAATGAGGATTAATCATTTCCCCTAGGGTCCTCCTTGTTGTTTAGCTTCTTAGAGCTATATATTTTAGTATTTTATCCTATATTATAAGGCTAATATCACTTTAAAGTGAGTATACACCATATGTTTTTTTGCTTCTGGGATACCTCACTCGGGATGATCTTTTCTAGTTCCCACCATTTGCCTGCAAATTTCATGATTTCCTTGTTTTTAATTTCTGAGTAATGTCGCATTGTGTAAATGTACCACAATTTCTATATCCATTTCTCGCTTGAGGGATATTTAGGTTGTTTCTACATTCTGACTATTACAAATAAGCTACTATAAACATAGTTGAGCAAATGTCCTTATTGAATAATAGGGCATCTTTTGTGTATGTGCCTAGGAGTGGTATAGCTGGATCTTGAGGTAGCACTATTCCTAATTTTCTGAGAAAGCATCAGACTTTTTTCTAAAGTGGTTGTACAATGTTACATTCCCACCAGCAATGGAAGTGGATTTCCCTTTCTCCACAACCTCTCCAGCATGCATCATCCCTTTAGTTTTAGATCTTAGCCATTCTCATGTGTTTGAGGTGAAATCTCAGGGTTGTTTTTATTTGCATTTCTTGAATGACTAAGGATGTTTAGTGTTTCTCTGCCAGTTGATATTCCTCCCCTAGCTAGAGCAATAAAACAACTAAAGGAGATCAAAGGGATACAATCAGAAAAGAAGAAATCAAAGTATTACTATTCACAGACATGATAGTATACATGAGTGACTCTCCAAAAATTCTACCAGAGAACTCCTTCAGCTGATAAACACCTTCTGCAATGTGGCTGGATACAAAATTAATTAAAAGAAAAAAAATCAGAAGCCCTCCTGTATACAAAAGACAAACAGGCTGAAAAAGAAATTACAGAAACAACATCCTTCACAATTGCCACAAATAACATAAAGTACTTTGGTGTAACTCTGTACCAAGCAAGGGAAAGACCTGTATGAAAAACAAACAAACAAACAAAAACAAAAAACAAAAAAAAACCTTCCAGTCTCTGAAGAAACAAATTGAAGAAGATATCAGAAGATGGAAAGATACCACCTACTCATGGATCAGAAGGATTAACATATTGAAAATGGCTGTTCTACCAGTGTACATTCTTTTACATGTTTTGTATTCCTGGAGAATATTGAAATAAAATTAAACCTAAGTAGATTAAGTATGTATGTCTCTGTATATATGTATAAATACTCAAAGCAATCTTTCTACTTTCATATAAGCATTTGAATCTTTCATTTATCTTGTCTTTTTCAATGTACTTGTTATTATCTTGTTAATATATTGTTATTATACTTGTTATGTGTCTTAAATATACTATGCTAAATTTATATTTCTAACAATAGCTACAACATAACTAACCACAACTTTTGTTCAGACTTTGCATATTATTTATTATACAGTTATAATTTGAATATTGCTTTTTTTACAATTATGTCATTTAGAAAAATGTTGAAACCTAAAATATTAGCAACTCTCTGTTTTACTTTTTAAAAATTTATTCATTACTATTTATTACAATTTATTCACTTTGTATCCCAGTTGTAGACTTCTTCCCCCCCCCCACCTTCCTCTTCTTCCCCCAAGCCTGCCCTCTAGTCCACTGATATGGAAGGACTTCCTCCCCTCTCCCTCTGTCTTACCCTAGCCTATCAATATCATCAGGTCTGGCTGCATCATCTTCCTTGTTGTCTGGCATGGCTACATCCCACATGGAGAGGTGATCAAAGAGCAGCCACTGAGTTTATGTGAGAGACAGCTTCTGATCCCCTAACTAGTGAATCCACTTGGAAACTGAGCAACCTATGTGCTTCATCTGAACAGGGTTCAAGGTACTCTATATGAATGACCTTTGGTTGGAGTATCAGTCTCTGCATGTTTCCCTGGGCCTAGGTTTTTTTTTTTTTTTTTTTTTTTTTTTTTTTTTTTTTTTTTTTTTTTTTTTTGGCTCTGTTGGTCTCCTCGTGGAGCTCATGTACCTTCCAGGTCTTTCGATAGCCCTCTTCTTCCTTAAGATTCCCTGTACTCTCCCCAAAGTTTGACTATGATGCTTAGCATCTCCTTTGATACCATTATGGGTAAAGTCTTGCAGAAAATACAAATAAAAAAGACCCTGCAATCCCACCTGACACCAATCAGAATGGCTAAAATAAAAAACTCAAGGGATGACATACTGAAGAGGTTTTGGAGAAAGGGGAACCCTTCTCCATTGCTCATGGGAATATAACCTTTTAGAACCACTTTGGAAATCAATCAGGAGCTTTTTCAAAAAATTAGGAATAGTGCTACCTCAAAATCCGGCAATAACACTCCTAGGCATATACCCAAAGATTCCCCACCATTCAACAAAGACATTTGTTCAACTATGTTCTTAGGAGCTTTATTCATAATAGCCAGAATCTGGAAACAACCTAGATGTCTCTCAGCTGGGGAATGGGTACAGAAAGTGTGATACCTTTAAACAATGGATACCACTCAACAATTAAAAACAATGAAATCATTAAATTCACAGGTAAATGGAAGAGACTAGAAAAGATCATCCTGAGTGAGGTAACCCAGAAGCAAAAAGACATGTACTGTGTATACTCACTTATAAGTGGAAATTAGCCATATAATATAAGATAAACACACTAAAATCTACAGTGCAAAAGAAGCTAAACAACAAAGAGGACCCTAGAGAAGAGGCTGAAACCTCACTCAGAAGGGCAAACAGGATAGACATCGGAAGTGGGAGAAGACAAAGAAGAGGAGAGGAGCTTTCCACAGGGGACTGCTGAAAGACTCTACCCATCAAGTATAGAAGGAGATGCTGAGCAACAGTCTTTAATTCTTTTTTAGTTACAAAATGGCCATTTAAGTAGAGATTATTCCCTTAACCTGAAACATGAGCAGGAGAATACACAATGCAGCCCAGCTGAAGTAAAATAACATCTGCCAATATGTAAATAACATCTGCCAAAAAATGTTTACATATTTTTGACCTAATAATTGCATACTTAATATAAACTTCAGGGGAAAAAAATGTAACTGCTTAGATTCTAAAAAATTCCCAAGGCATTTCTGGTCTATGTATACTACTGCAGTTTTGGAAATCTACAATTCATCTGTATGATATTCAGTAATTTGACTCACAATATTTTCCCAAACAAGCCAATGATTAAATATTTACAGAGATGCTAATGATTCACTGTTATTAAATTATCTAGCATGTGATAATTATTCTTCCTCTTGGACTGAAAATGTGATGCAAGACATGCATTTCTCAATTCACAGGGTGTTCTGAAGTAAAACAATAGTTTTGAAATTGGGTGTAATCTAGCCTGTCGTTCTTGTATATTCCACAAATGGCAGATGATACTGTGAGATTTGAGATTGTATTGGCTGACCCAACAGAAATTAGGCTGGTTATCTTTCCAGTTTTCAGAAGTTTTATATTTTCACTAACAGGAATAAGTCTTACTTAACCAGCCAAGCTAATTGATTAGTGTTGCACTGTCCTCTATCCTTTGCTATTTTGTTGCTATTACCATGAATATGTTCTGTATTTGGAAATAATCTTTCTTTTTCTGTTTTTGTTTGTTTGTTTGTTTTGTTTTGTTTTTGTATTGCTTTTAAAGACAGTGTTTCTCTTCTATAGTCTTGGCTGTTCTGGACTTGCTTTGTAGACAAGACTGGTCTGGAACTCACAGAGATCTGCCTGCCTCTGCCTCCCAGACAACTGGGATTATAGGCTCCTACCACCGCACCTGTCTGACTTTCATCTTTTGATCACACTTCTTGATATTTAGACTTGTTCCTATATATTAAAATCTCACATTATTGTCACAGAACTCACAAATGAATACTCATTTTCCTTTACAGTGTGGTGCTGTTTGTGTCACTTAAATTTTAAATGAGGTCACTCACATTCAGAAGTGCATATCAGGCATTTTTGCAACATTCATTTTTGGTAGTGCAAGAAGCAGACCATTACTACATAATCAGGTTTATGTAGCTGCTGTGGTCCTCTCAGAGATAGTGAACTTAATTCCTAAGTTTTTGATGGGTTGGGAAACAAATCAGAGCTAGAAAGTGTTAGATTGAAGAAAGGCATGATGTATATTAAGCTTTCTAGAAATAGTTAAACTTACCCAAGAAGTCAACTAACAGGGAAAAGTTCCAGATTTAATTTCTGAAGGTTATCTTTTTCTCTCCACCAAGAACACTGGATGATGTGTTTGTATATATACCACCTTGTTGAATAAGGATAGATAGAAAGAATATTGTACACACAGTGACAATAGTCACGAAAATAAAATTTTCATGTTTGAAAACCTGTTTCCCTTTCAAAATTTTATAAATATTAATTTATTTTCAGTGAGCCTGTGTTGTAGTTTGAAGGTGTGTGTCTCTGTAAAATCCACATAAAATTCTAGTCATAAAAGTGGTGAAATTAGGAGACAAGAGTCTTAGAGAGGGCAACAGGTAATGAGGACATATTCCTTAAGAACAGTAAAACTGCGGCTACAAAGAAATCTCCTATTTACTTACTCATGTGAGTTATGAGGAAAAGATGGTCATCAATGAGTCATGGGTCCCAGCTGGGAACCAAATCTGGTGCTGTTTTAACCTTAGACATTTTAGTTTCCAAAATTATGAGAAATGAATTCATGTAAACTAGTCAATCCTTAGTGATTTGTAATAACAGTCATAAGAGAACATGACAACTTATTTAAGAGAGGTTTTTCATTACAATAGTATATAGTCCCTTTGGGAAACTTTGTCATTATTTTATTGAGGTTAAATTGACATTTGAAATCGGCTTTTATTTAAGGTAAACAACATAATGTTAATTTTATGTTGATGGTAAAAAACAGCACTATTCTAAGCAATTTCATTTCTCCTAGTTGCAGAAGTGAGAGAACAAACATTTCAAGGAAATAGCCATTTTTTGTTATTATTCCATACAATTTAAAAACATTTTTTTCCTTAAATATTGTTTACCTACACATTATTTTCAGACTAGTAAAGCTACCACATTATTTTGTGCAGTGCTTTTTATTTCTCACTATTCTTTGAGAATGCATCTTTAATTTTGATGCAATATTCACATTTTCTCTTCTCGATTATGTACTGCTCTTTCTATTTTTTTCTTCATTGTCCAATATTTCGTCTCCAGCCCAGTTGCCAAATCATTGTTGATAACAATGGAATCTTTTACTACATTTCATTATCTTATAAGGGTAACTCAAATAAATTGCATGCTGTGAATTGAGATGGGATATCATTTCAACAACTTTTGAATTTCCAAAGACGTCTCACTTTGGTCGTCTACTCTATGATTTATAGTATATCTTATTTGCAATTATGTTTCCTTTGAATATAGCATATAAGTACTCTGGTATATCTGGCTCAAAATGATTCCTTACAGATATCGCAAAGATACATTAAAATTATAAAATAAATTAATATATTAAATCTATTAAAATATTAAAATTATCCAGGTTATAAATCTTATTTCTAAGTTAAATACACCAAATGAAATTTTTTATCAAATAAAAAATTTAAGTGTTCCCGGAATATACTAAAGACCTCTCTTTTCTGCGCATTTGGACAAGCATTTCCGTTCCTTCTGGAGATCCATTGTAAGTATCTGCAACTCTATCTTTTCGTAGAAGTCCAGAATCTATTTTCAACTTCAACAGTATCTATGTAAGAAAGTCTATTTGGATCAAGATATTTTTTATGTTTTTCTTTGCATTAACTGTTCTTAATCTGAGAGTCTTCATGAATAGTTTTGTTTTATTTGTATTCAATTCAGCGTGACACTGACATTTACTTAACTCTTTGAACAGACCTAGAAAAGACAGTATACCTTTGTTAAAAAAAATTTAAAACGTCAAGGTGATTTCTGAGTTTGAAGTTTTTCAGGAAAAAATTATGTTTATTCATGAATATCTTGACCTCTTTCAGATTTTCTTTTAAATTTGTCTTTTATCTTAGACATATTTTAATCAATTAATTTCAATCAGTTGTTCTCCTTTAATAAATGTCAGTGATAGTAATGTCTATAACTTTATCTTCTAGTTGAAGAGATCCTTTAAGTCAGACAGTTCCATGTAAATTCTTTGAATTTGCTCATTAGCCCTCTTTGCTATTCAATTGTATACATATTGTTCAGCACCTCATTAAGTCTTAGACATCACTCCATATGTACTGAACAGAAAAGTGACCCAAAACTGATGAGGACCCTGTAATCACTGAGTATGTAACACAAGCAGAGTGATTTGTTTTTTATGTACAAATATACATATATATTTACAGCTACAGCATTATAAAGAAAGCATTACAGGAGAGTGGGAAACAGAATATACAGATATTTATATGTGCATAGAAAGTAATATTTTAATTAGTAGTTATGTTTCTACGCCACTGAAAAGAATTCATCTAATTTGGGTCAAATTTGGTTATTGTTGCATAGAGTTAAGAGACAATAACTTGTGGATCTGAGTCTAATTTCCCATATCTATCTATCACATGTCTACCGAGTTTTATTTGTTGATACTTCCCCTACATAAATCAATGTGTTGAATTTTTTTTAACTTTTTCTTTTATTTTTTGAGATTATAATATAATTACAACATATCATATTTATTTTTCTTCATGAAAACCCTTCCATATACTCCTTATTTTTAAATTCATAGCTTTATTTATTTATTTTTTATTTTTTGAAAGCTCACCATCACCCTTTATTTTTTTTACTTTTTAAATTTTTTCTTTATCAGTTACATTTTATTAACTCTGTATCCCAACCATGTCCCGATCCCTCATTCCCTCCCAGTCCCTCCCTTTCTCCCTCATCTCCACGGTGCCCCTTTCCAAGTCCATTGATAGGGGGGGACCTCCTCCCCATTCATCTGATCCTGTTTTATCAGGTATCTTCAGGACTGGCTGCAAAGTCCTCCTCTGTGGCCTAACAGGACTGCTCCTCCCTTGGGGGGTGGGGAGGCCAAAGAGCCAGTCATTGAGTTCCTGTTAGCAATATTCCTTGTTCCCCTCACTATGGGAAACCAATTGGTTACTGAGCTACCACATGTTACATCTGAGCAGAGTTTCTAGTTTATATCCATACATGGTCCTTGGTTGAATGTCAGTCTCAGAAAAGACCCTGTGCCCAGATATAGTTGGTCCTTGTGGAGCTCCTATCCTTTCCCCATCAGACTAACTTCCCTTCTTTCCTATGATTCCCTGTACTCTGCCAAAGGTTTGGTCATGAGTCTTTGCTTTGAAAACACTTCATAGCTTTATTTTTGTTAATTGTTATTACATACCTTTATATTTGTACACACATATTCCAAAATTAAACTTCTCTGTCTATATAATATTAATGGAAAGCTTGTTTTATGACTGAACATTTGCTGTTAAATCACCAATTCTTATATTCTTGGTTGTGAGCCTAACCTTTAGCAGCTGAACCATCTCTCCAGCCCAAATCACCAATTGTTAATGTGGAATATAAAAACAACAACAACAATAACAAAACACACAGAAACAAAATCTGCTGCAGCTTATTTTCTGCTCGTAGTTTTCGATCCAGTTGTGGAAATCTTATTCTTATCATTAAAGCAATTTCCAGTAATATATATATATATATATATATATATATATATATATATATATATATAATTTTTTTTACCTTTACCATTTAAAAAAATCATAGTATTTAGACAAAGATGTGACCCAGGATTATGGTCAAGACATGTGGACACAAGAAATAACACTGTTTTTTATCTAGCATGCAGTTAGAAGGATGCCTATTCAATTTTCTGCTTGGTACAGATTTTGTTTCTGATCCAAAGATTAGAGAAAGGGGGAGGAAAAAGGTCATCCTGTCTACATTCTGGCAGCAGTCACACAGCAGCTTCTTACGGATTGTGTATTTAATCCACTCCCCTTGGCCTTGTAGTTAATGGAAATTCCTCTCAGACTTTGACAATCCGTTGACAGTGAGTCCCTGCTCAGTGTTGTGCAATTTCATTTTCTTAAGTCTCCCCTAACTACCTTAGTGAAAAGGGGAAAGTAGCTGTTTCAAGGGCTTCTGTCCAGATGACATTTTAAACTGGAAATGGAAGTATAGGCTTTTGAGTTTCCAATATACCAGTGCATTCTCTATAAGAAATAATTAGGTCCACTGCAAAACAGATGTGCTATGCACTGACCACACAGAAAAGGCTAAAGGAATCAAGCAAAATAAAAACTGCAGTTTACTAAATTTTTACTTAATGCCTATTATTCTTTGTTTTTTAATGGTGTGTATGAAGCATATACACCAATCTTACGACTTACAAATCTCTTCTCAAAGCCAAGTTGATTTTTAAAAACCTTAAGCATAACTGAGAAGAAAAGTTACCTGGTATCTTCAATATTGTAACATTTCTGGAATAAATAGATATCTTGAAAGTAATTAGATATTTTGGCACTAAATAATGAAAATCTTCTATGTTCTTCCATTAGTTTAGGAACATTTTAGTTAATAAATATTCAAGTATAAATAACTTTATTGTATATAAAAGGAGCTATATAGATAAACGTTCATTTTCATTTTTCTGTAGGTTTATATGATCTTATTCTATAGTTGAGTGTATCTTTGATTACTATCCTAAAAAAGCAAGAAGTATTCCTTAGAAATACTAGAAAACTATAGGTCACAGTTAAAAAAAAAAAGAAATATTGAGATAAAAATTTGAATTAAGTCTTTAAGAATAATCATAGAGATAGATAATATATTTAAAAATTACTATTAAAAAGCTAAAATAATTATTAAAATTTTAGATAAAAATGTAAAAATAAATAAAATGACAATTTCAAATAAAATAATAACAAATTTTATTCTGAATGAAATGAACAAGAAACTTATCTAAAGTAGAACTATGAAATTGATATGAAAAAATTCTTCCTGAAGAGAGCTTTAAAGCAATTTTTTAAAAAATGAATATAATTTTAAATTGCTATTACAAGTCATTTTTCTTGTAGAACAAGAACAGGAATGTCTCTCTTGTTGTTGAAACTTTGTCAGATAAAACAGGATTGGCATTTAAAAAATAATTTTCTAATAGAATAGCTTATCATCAGATAACATATTTGCATAACATGATACATTAAGTTACAAGAACTCTAACATAATCCTTTGAATGATTTCAGATATTAATATATGTCAGCACTCATGAATGACATGAAATCCTTATGCATGGGGAGCAAATACTTAATATGACTATGGAAATTGCCTTATCATAAAGGAGTGCAGCACCCATATCTTTGTAAAAGTAAAACTTGAGAAACACAGTGAAGTTATGAACAAGAAAAGGACAGACAATATTACTCTCATTACTGACTGAATTACTGGTACTGGAGAATATAAGAAACCAATAAAAGTCAGAGAAATATTGCACCTTTAAAAAAACTATTCTTTTAAAGATATGATTGCCAACATATATAATCTAATGAAACCTGGAAGCAATAAGAATTAATCATAAATTATAGCGAAATTTCCAACTACAAGAACAAGAACCAGAAATCAATACCATATATACACAAGCAACAGCTGATTCTAAAAGGTAATAATAAAACAGGCTCCTCTGCAATAACAGCAAGAGTTGTAGGTTATCAAATAATGGATTTAATAAAGGGTATCTAAGCATTTATGAAGAAAATTACTGAAAGATATGAAAAGCCCCTAAATAAACCAATAAATTTAGCTTTTCTCTTAAGGAAAAATGCTACATGTTGTATAAATGTTATCCTCTGGTACTCCATAATTGATGTAAGTTTAAAAACAAACAAAATTACTAAGTAAAATCCAATAAAATTATATGAGGAAATGACTAAGAATGCTAACCAAGCAGGAAAAACAACATACAAAGGAATATTATAAAATCAGTAAATTTTACCATCAGTGTTTCATAGACAAAAGGATATGGACAATACAGAAAATACAGAGAGGATACAGGGAATGCAGAATTGATCATATGCATGGTGAAACAGTATGAAAAAAGTCATAAAAAATCAATAGGGAATTGATGCATTTTCAAAGATTATTGAAAGCCAAATAACTATTACTATAATAACATGGCAACCTATGGTATAAGTCAGCTTTCCATTACTATATCAGACAGCTGAGATAAACCAACTCATAAAGGACAAAAGTACATGGTCCTCGTACAGAACAAGCTGGGTGTTGTCTACCCCAAGAACCTTCAGCCCATTAACACTGCCTCGAATTCTCAGGTGAAGTTTGCTTCAAGTTGTTGTGAAACTTTAAAGAAAGCTATGTATGTCTACTTACAATGACAGCAGGTACGTATTTCCATTCTAAATGGCAGAAATAGAAAACAGAAGAAAATAGAACATTATCAAAGCAAGACTGAAAGCCAGAAGAGACAATAATCAAATCCCCCAATCTCCATTTAGGGTTCAGAGGTCAGACATTGACTAATGAGTCCTCACTCATCCTTTTCCCAGTCACTTTGCTAACTGCAGCTGACATGGCCCTGACTTGAGCAGTTGACATAAGGAGGTGGTCCCTTTTCCTGGCATCTTTCGCTATCTGGGACCTCTGTTTTATCATTGATTTGTTTGTAAATGTTTAGCTTTTCTTAGACTTTGACTTATTGCAGTCTATGTAGCGTAGATCAGTTGCATTTTGGACTCTGAACAGAATGGGGGATCAGAGTATGACAGCCAGTGTTTACACTGTATAGAAACATTCACCCAGTGGCTGGTAAATCAAGAGAAAGGAAAAATCTTATATGACTAATCCCTCCAAGGAAAAATTCCTGTGCTCTTCCTATATTTTGCATAGCCCATTTTGAAGATTAAAATCTTATAGTAGAGCTTTATGGTGTTATTTCAGGTCCAGCATGTGTTGTGCCTGGAGTTTTTGATCTTAGCAATTCTATGCGTGTAAGGCAGAATCTCAGGGTCACTCTGATTTGCATTTCTCTGATGACTAAAGACAGCGAGCATTTATTTAAGTGTTTCTCTGCCATTCCATATTCCTTCCTGTTTATCTCTGTATCCCATTTTTTAAAATTCTTTATTAATTACACTTTATTTATTTTGTATCCCCCCTGTGGTTCTCTCCCTCCTCCCATTCCAATCCCTCCCTTCCTCCACCCTCTGTATGCAGGCCCCTCCCCAAGTCCACTGATAGGGGAGGTCTTCATTTCCTTCCTGCTGATCCTAGTCAACTAGGATCAATGCACTGTCATCAAGAGTGCATTGTCTTCTTCTGTGGCCTGGTAAGGCTGCTCCCCCCTAAGGGGGAGGAAATTAAAGAGCAGGCCAATCAGTTCATGTCAGAGACAGTCCTTGTTCCTATTACAATGGAACCCACTTGGATATTGAACTGCCATGGGCTACATCTGTGCAGGGGTCTTAGGTTATCTCCATGCATAGTCCTTGGTTGAAGTATCAGTCTCAGGAAAGACCCCTGTGCTCAGATTTTTTGGTTCTGCTACTCTCCTTGTGGAGTTCCTGTCCTCTCCAGATCTTACTGTTTCCCACTTCTTTCCTAAGATTCCCTGCACTCTGCCCAAAGGTTGCCCATAAGTCTCAGCATCTACATTGATAGTCTGCAGGACAGAGCTTTTCAGAGGTCCTCTGTGTCAGGCTCCTGACTTGTTCCCTCTTTTCTCCTTCTTCTGATGTCCAGCCTCTTTGCCTTTTTTGGATAGGAATCAAGCATTTAAGCAAGAGTCCTCCCTCTTGATTAGTTTCTTTAGGTATACAGATTTTAGTAAGTTTATCTTATATTATATGTTTATATGCGTGAGTATATACCATGTGTGTCTGTATCCCATTTTTAATTGGATTATTTGGTTTGTTGGTGATTAACTTCTTGAGTGATTTGTATATTCTGGATATTAGCCCTCTGTCAGATGTAGGTTTGGTGAAGATCTTTTGCCAATCAGTAGGCTGTTGTTTTGTTCTGTTGAAAGTGTTCTCTACTTTACAAAAACAAGGAAATCATGAAATTTGCAGGCAAATGGATGCACCTAGAAAAGATCATCCAGAATATGATAACCCAGAAGCAGAAAGATAGATATGGCATACACTCACTTATAAGTGAATATTATGCATATAATATAGAATAAACATACTAAAATATATAATCCTAAAGAAGCTAAACAACCAGGAGGACAATAGGGAGCATGTTTAAATCTCATTCAGAGTGACAAACTGTATAGTCACTAGAAGAGGGAACAGAGGAAAAGAAGGAACAAGATGGGAGCCTACTATAGAAGGTCCTCTGAAATGCTCCACCTAACAGGGGATCAAAGTAGAGGCTGAGCCTCATAACATCAAACATCACAGACTTCACATCATCAAACCTTGGGCAGAGAGCAGGGAGTCTTATGGAAAAAGAATGGGATAGAAGGGCAAGGAGGTGACAGTAGCTCCACAAGGATTCCAACAGAGCCAACAAACCGGGGCTATGGAGGACCTGCTAAGACTGATGCACCAGCCAAGGACCATGCATGAATAGGACCTAGAACCCCTGCTCTGATGTGGCTGGTAGGCAGCTCAGTCTTCATGTGGGTACCCTAGTAAGAGGAGCAGGGGCTCTCTCAGAAATAACAATGAGTGCTTTTTGATCACTTACCCCTAGTGTGTTGGAGTGGCATTGCCAGGCCACAAAGGAAGAAGATGCAGGCAGTCCTGATGAGATTTGATAGGCTGGGGTTAGATGGTAGGGCAGGAGGTCTCCTCATTTCTGAGAAATTGGGGAGAGGGAGGGGGGGAATTGGAGGGAGGATGGGACTGTGAGGAGGCGAGGTGTCACTACAATCGCTTTTTAAAGTGAATAAATAATAAAAGATAAATTTAAATTAAAACAGAGGAAGAGATATTAAGGCTAGAATACTGAGTTTGAAAAGCTTTAATTCTACTCTGCATTAATTAAATTCATCACTGGAACATCTCCTTTTATAGGAGATCTACATGAAATCCCTTCTGTCTTTTTAGATATCCATGTGTGAGTTCTCTAGAGGCTGAGGGTAGCAATCTGCCCCACCTTGCACTTTGAGTCTTGAAACACTCAGCTAATATGCCAATTGCTTTGTTAAGTGTTCTTTGTTAAGTGTCTGGTGTAGGGCATCCAGTTACAGCAACAGTAAATGGCATCTTTCCTCTGTTTTTTTTGTTTGTTTGTTTGTTTGTTTTTGTTTTGTTTTGTTTTTTGGTAATTATTTTTGGAAGGTACTTCTTTTTTTAATTTTTTATTTAACTTTTATTAAATGCACTTTATTTCTTTCCTTTTGTATCCCCCCATAAGCCCCTCCCTCCTCCCCTCCCGGTCCCACCCTCCCCCCCCCTTTCTGCATGCAT
>REGO01000813.1:180078-193804 GCA_010120015.1 Rhombomys opimus
GGTCTGATGCTCTTTGGGTGGATGACACCTAAATGAACATTGGTACAAAGTCCCAATTTATTTCTAATATCAGAGATCAGACCTCTACTCCTGCCTGACGCGTCTAAAACAAAAAGGGGGAACTGTAGAGAGCTGCGTAATGCCACTCCTTAAAGATGGAGCTGGTTTCTGCCTTCCACCTTCCCGATGGTGAGTGCTCTCTGTCACAAACAACTCCATGTTTGGCTAAGCCTGAGGATCTGGCTTGCTTCCGTGTATGTGGAAGGTACTTCTATTGCCTCTGGGAAAGAAGAGTTTAATTCCTCACTGATGATGAGATGATGAGATGATGTATAATGGATCAACTCTTTGCCTGTTTTTGAAAAGTTTTCAAGACAGTACTTTTCAGAATCCATACCTAGTCCTCTTTTCTCTTAATATGGAAGTATATTTAGTGATATGCCCTCTTCTTAAGTTACATTCCTCCATGCCCATTTAGACTACTAAATAATTTTCTCAAAGTTTATATGCTGAAACAGACTGCTGGAAATAGTATGTATTTTCTCTTTCGATGTTCTCTGTAACTCCAGGTATGCTTTCAAATAACTCTCTACTCAGTTTACTAATACATTGGCAGAGAAGATTTACAGTATCTTAGAAGTTCATAAGCCCACTATAACTATTGCTTTAAGCCTTACACTGAAGACAATACCCATTGTGACTATTTCTTAATCTTACATTGAAGATAATGCAGTGAATGTTTTACAGTCTTACTATAATAGACTTATATGATAAGTCTATGATAACTATATAAACCAGCATGAGTTATTTGCCTATTTATTCAAATGTTCACACTAAGCTTGTGGTTCCCTGGCAGCTTTTTGTTTATTTTCTAATTACCCCAAAAGAGTCTTCTTCAGGATTTAGTCAAAACCTAAACAGGAAGTATGGAGAAAGCTCAATAAAACTGAATATTAGGTACAGCTCTTGCAGAGGACCTGAGTTTGGTTCCCAGAACTTACTCCCAGTAACTCAAAACTTCTAGGAATCTCCATTTCAAGAGATTTATGTCTCTCTTCTGGCAGTTCTGGGTACCTGCTTTTATTCACACACAACCTGCAGACAGATGCATATCTAAACAATAATTAGGTCTTACTCCCAAAGTCTATATGCCATAAAATTTGAAAATCTAAATGAAATGGACAATTTTCTTGACTGCTTCTACATGCCAAAGCTGAATCAAGACCAGGTAAACCAATTAAATAGTCCTATATCCCCTAAGGAAATAGAAGCTGCCATCAAAATTCTACCATGCAAAAAAAGCCCAGGGCCAGATGGTTTCAGCCCCGAATTCTACCAGACCTTCAAAGAAGAGCTAACACCAATACTCTTCAAACTATTCCACAAGACAGAAACAGAAGGAACACTACCAAACTCATTCTATGAAGCCACAGTCAGCTTGGTAACTAAACCTCACAAAGACCCAACAAAGAAAGAGAATTTCAGGCCAATCTCCCTCATGAACATTGATGCAAAAATACTCAACAAAGTACTTGCAAACCGAATCCAAGAACACATCAAAGACATCATCCACTATGACCAAGTAGGCTTCATCCCAGGTATGCAGGGGTGGTTCAATATACAGAACTCCATCAATGTGATCCACCACATAAACAAACTGAAGGAGAAAAACCACATGATCATCTCCTTAAATGCTAAAGAGGCATTTGACAAAATCCAATATCCATTCATGTTTAAAGTCTTGGAGAGATCAGGGATACAAGGCACATACCTGACACAGTAAAGGCAATATACAGCAAGCCTATAGCCAACATCAAACTCAATGGAGAGAAACTCAAATCAATCCCACTGAAATCAGGGACAAGGCAAGGCTGTCCACTGTCTCCATATCTCTTCAACATTGTTCTTAAAGTCCTAGCTACAGCAATAAGACAACTGAAGGAGATCAAGGGGATACAAATTGGAAAGGAAGAAGTCAAAGTATTACTCTTTGCATATCTTAAAATAAAGATTAAAAGAAAACCTGATACTTTTTTATTTACAAACAAATAAGGCACTCCTGTATCTGAGCCAGTTGTAATTGTTCTATAATGTCTTTATAGGCATTATAGATATAAATATAAGGTATCCTTTCCTACGATATTTCCTAAGATATCCCTGTAAATAATATACTTGCTCAGGTAAAAGTCGTTTTATCCATGTAAAATTTCATAAGTAAAATATATGTTTAAAAAATTTTTGGTCACAGGTGTTTTCATGATTTATATACATATTTGTAAATACCTCTTTATAGAAATTGGACTCATATACAATTTTTATAAGAGGATTATAATTTGAGATTAGTGATTTCTTTTTTTCTCTTGTCAAAGGTTTATTTATAACTTTTTAGTGTGTGTGTGTCTTATAGCTGAATTACTCTCAGTTGGCCTGCTTTGTGTTTTCTTTTTTGCATTGCAGGAACTAGAACAAGAAAATTCTTGTCACGGATCTGCTTAAAAAGAATTATTATAGTTCTGTGTAACTATTTATGCTAGGGACATACATCTGAATTAGCCCTGTATTCAGGCTGAGCTGAATGTCATTACGATAATGGATTGTAATAATGAGATCCTTGTACTATCTTTCTGCTCTGAAGGCTCCAAGACAGAGGCAATCCCCTGCTTTTGGTTATGCTGGAGTCTGTTCCCTGCTGTTGGTTTTGCATATTGCACAGCAGTCATTCCAGGTCAGTCACTGTCCTCTAGCCTTGAATAATGCTAACACGATCCCAGTACTTGGTATTCTGTTATTATTTTTTTATTTGTTTTAGTCTTTTTCACTTTTATATTTAAGGTAGGATTGAAGTGGAAATATGTTTTTTTTCATATTACATAAGTTTGCTGTAGAAAAACAAACTAATGTCTTACAAGATACACATTTTGTCAATGTGCTCCAATATAAAAACTGGGTTATAAAATTATATTTGTATTTTTATTTACTTTTTTCAATATTTCTTTAACATCCAAAATTAGAATGACACATCAAGCCCTGAGAAGTTATATGTGAAAGTCTTTATTTTGATGCAGATGTGCAAGCTGGCTGAATATTTTCACATAGCCCTGGGAATTTGCATCTTTGCATTGAGCAAGTAACTCTGTGTATGTGGCTAGTAATCTGCTGAGGCGACCCATTCCTGAAGTGTCTAATCTGCTACTCATCTTGCTCAGTTGGATATGTGGAACATTTTATTTTCTCTTATTGAAAATAGATTTTTCCTTCACTCTCTGCCCTACGGGGCTTGAGGGAATGTGCAACCAATGCCTAGCCCAACCTGAGACCCACGCCATGGGAGAGAGCAAACCACTGACTCTATTGATGATACTCTACTGGGTTTGCAGACTGGAGCCCAGCATGCTGTCCTTTGAGAGGCTCCACCCAGCAAGGGATGGAAACAGAAACATTTCTCAGCCAAACAATGGGCGGAGCTTAGGGAGTCTTACAGAAGAGTGAGGGGAAGGATAGAAGAACCCAGAGGGGACAGGAGCTCCACCGGAAGAGTAGCAGTTCCAACTAATCTGGACTCAGAGGAGACTGATGCACCAATCAAGGACCATGCACTAGACAAAGACTCTCTATAGATATATACACAATTGGTGGCTAAGCCTTCATGTGGGTCTCCCAGAAAGGGATGGAGGCTGTCTCTGACATGGTCTCTGTTGCATGTCTTTTGATCACTTCCCTCTGGTGGAGCCGCCTTGAAAGGACTCTGTGAAAGAGGAAGTACATAGTCTTGATGAGACTGGATGTACTGGTGTGAGTTTGTGACCATGTTTTATCTTCAGTCTTGTGAAATGTATTCAATAAATCACGTATAGGGATTTAAAAAAATCATGGAAACTGAATTATATGCATTGTGTGTCCCACTATCTATGTTTAGAAGTTTTCAGATGATTTCATTCTCTGGTGAGCATTCACATAAAAGATCACTGTCTTCATCTTACTTCCTTAAAAAAATGTTTATTTACATAAAAGACTTTATGTTTCCACCAGGTCTAATCATGTTTCTTATCTACGATCCAGCCAAGCTTTCATCTATAGACCAAGAAGCAGTATTGAGTCACTCATTAAGTTTCATAAAGATAAAATTAAACAGCTTGAACACTGGCTGACATTTTGCCCTAAGATAATCCTCCTTTACCACTGCCCTCTTGAGTCATGTCAAATCAGGACTGTCATGCAATTCTTTATTATTAAGGAGCAGAAGCATTTCTTTTACAACAGACACAGGAAACTTTCGATGAGGATACAGACTGACATAGAAATGAGGCTAAGATGCAGGGCAAGGATTGCAGGCAAGTGAATACACCATTCAAGTTTTTACAGGTCTTAGTTTCAGTCAAGGCAGTATTCTGAAACTTTGAGTTGTGTGTTTTAATCCTTATTTGAAATTGCTCATTTACGAAGTTAAATATTCAAGTCTTTCACTAGTCCATTTTTAAAAATATCTAAAGTCGAATACTTTAAGTTGAATATTCTTATCTTCATTTATTCACTGTAGATTTTCTGCTTCATATTTTAACTTTTTAGACATCTTTTAGTAAATATTACATGTGGATTACTTTGTTCCTTAGTAGTTGGGTAATTTAGATGTGTTCTTTATTAGATGAATATATAATCATGGTACATTTCTATGTTTTTATATTGGGATGATCAAGAACCTGAAAGAAAAATTATCACATCACCTGCTTTGAAGATAAGCCAGTAGCTCTCCATTGAAATGATTTGTGGCGATAGTTAATTGTGTTTTAACTGTAGGAATAAAGAGAATACCCATTCTTATTTTCAATTTTGTAATATGGCCTTCAACCATCCCTTGTACTTTTGAGTTAAGAAAACTTCTATCAAACAGTTTTTTTTTTTCTCTAGAGTTTTATCTTGTATTTGTGTGGAGATAGTTTGTAAGCAGAGCCATCAAATATGAATGGGGTCATATACCTTTAAACACCTCTATTTCCCGTTTTTCATACTTTTATTTAATTAAAGGAATAATCCCAGTTGAAACTCAATGGGGACTCTTATTTTTTTTCCCCAGGATTCAGATTTGGTTCATGTATTCCCTCTGGCAACCTCAAGACTTAATTTTCAGATTTAAGCATCTATTTCATTTTATGAATTTAAAAATTGCACACAGACTTTTCTTCTTATTATTTTTTATTCAAAATTTGTTCATACAAAGAAATGTATAAGAAGATACTTTGATAGATTACAGATAATACATTCAAGAATTTTTTTTCTTTTTTAATTTTAATTTTTTTACAATTTATTCAATATATATCTTTATTGAAGCACCCTTCCTCAACTCTCCTCAGTCCCACCTTCTTTCCCTCTTTCCCCATTCCCTTACCCTAGGCCAACGAAAGGGGGAGTTCTCCACTATTGCCATCATGTACACAATGGAATACTACAGAGCTAGTAAAAAAAAGGATCAGGAAATTTTCCATCAGGCAAATGGATAGAATTAGAAGAGATCATCCTAAGTGAAATAACCCAGAAACAGAAAGACAGGCATGGTATATACTCACTTGTAAGCGGCTATTAGCTATATAATATAGGATAGTCATCTGTTCCAAAGAAGCTAAACATTCAAGAAATCTTAAGAGAAACCCTATGTAGACCTTTGTATCACTAATTTTGCAGCATAAAGAGAGAAACAAGAAAGGAAGGTTTGAAGGAAGTAAAGCAAATTTTTTTTTCCCTGATAAAATGATTTCTAACAGGAACTCAATGAAGATACCTGATAAAACAGGATCAGATGAATGGGGGGAGGTCCTCCCCTATCAGTGGACTTGGAAAGGGGCACAGTGGTGATGAGGGAGGGAGGGAGGGACTGGGAAGGAATGAGGGTTCGGGGCACGGCTGGGATACAGAATTAATAAAATGTAACTGATAAAAAAAAAGAAAAATGCAAAAATTTCATATTGATGGGAGACTGTACTCGGAATATATAAGTGATTATTAATGTAATAATAAAAAGATAAATAAACCAAAAAAAAACAAAACAAAAAAAATGATTTAACAAAGTAATATTGCATGTGACTGTACAGACAAAACTCTAAACAGAAAACCGGGAAATTTAGTGACACTCTCATGCTGCCAAGTCACCCTGAGGTTCCATACCCTGCTGGACAGGCCTCACATTGCTTGCGAGATCGGAGCTTTTTTTTCTCCCAATGTCCTGTATCATCCACAGAATATTAGAGGAAAAGAAATCCTGAAAGCCACCAGAGCCAACTTATTCCTTGCATTTGTATCCATCTATTTGACCTTGTGATACAGTGTCTTGTATAAAATTCATTCTGAATACCACACAACCAGTTTGTTTTTTTAAGGAAAAATGCAAGGAAACAAACAAAAAAATTTCATAGAATTTTAATTATGTTTATAATTTTATGTTGGGTATATTCACAGAAACTGTGGAGTGCAAGCAGCCCAGGGCCATGTCATTTAGGACCTGCTTTTAAGACAGCCAGTATCACAACAAAAATATATGTGCAGAAATGAAGAATTCAAATTGGCAAGTACTATCCAAGTGTTCCATTCCCAAAACCACCTTTATTCTGCTACTACTACATATTTCTCATTCTCTCCATTTTTTTTTTTTTAAGAAAACATATCGTCAGAACAAAACAACAACCTACAGACTGGGAAAGGATCTTCACCAACCCTATATCTGACAGAGGGCTGATATCCAGACTATATAAAGAACTAAAGAAGTTAAAAAGCAATAAATCAAAAATTAAAATTCAATAAATTAAAAAATCTGTTATGGAGCTAAGCAGAGAATTCTCTGTAGAGGAATATAGAATGACAGAGAAACACTTAAAGGGATGCTTAATGTCCTTAGCCATCAGAGAGATTCAAATCAAAATGACCCTGAGATTTCACCTTATACCCATCAGAAAGGCTAAGATAAAAAACTCAAATGACAACACATGCTGGAGAGGTTGTGGAGAAAGGGAACCCTCCTTCATTGCTTGTGGGAATGTAAACTTGTACAATCACTTTAGAAATCAATCTGGCACTTTCCAAGACAACTAAGAATAGTGCTTCCTCAAGATCCAGCTATACCACTCATAGACATATATCCAAAATGTGCTCAAATACACAACAAGGACATTTGCTCAAACATGTCTGTAGCAGCTTTATTCGTAATAGCCAGAACCAGGAAACAATCCAGATTTCCATCAATAGAGGAATGGATACAGAAATTGTGGTGCTTTTACACAATGGAATACTACGCAGCAATTAAAAAAAAAGGAAATCATGAAATTTGCAGGCAAATGGTTTGATCTAGAAAAGATCATCCTGAGTGAGGTATCCCAGGAGCAGAAAGACACATACGGTATGTACTTACTTATAAATGGGTACTAGACCTATAAGAAAGGATAAACACACTAAAATCTGTACATCTAAATAAGATAAACAAGAAAGAGAACCCGGGATAAGATGATCAATCCTCACATAGAAAGACAAATGGGATGGACATTGGAATAGGAGAAAACAAGTAACAAGACAGGAGCCTACCAGAGAGGGCCTCTGAAAGACTCTACCTAGCAGTGTATCAAATGCTGAGACTCATAACCAAACCTTGGGCAGAGTGCAGGGAATCATATGAAAGAAGGGGGAGTTAGTATGACCTAGAGCAGACATGAGCTCTACAAGGAGCAAATATATTAGGGCACAGGGGTCTTTTATGAGACTGTTTCTCCAACCAAGGACCATGTATGGATATAACCTAGAACACCTGCTCAGATGTAGCCCATGGTAACTCAGTATCCAAGTGTGTACCCTAGTAAGGGGAACAGGGACCATTTTTAGCATGAACTCAATGGCTGTCTCTTTGACCTCCTTCCCCCCTACCCCCGGAAGGGAGGAACAGCCTTGCTAAGCCACAGAGGAGGACATTGCTGCCAGTCCCAAAGATACCTGATAAGCTATGGTCAGGATGGAAGTGGAGGAGGTCCTCTCCTATAAGTGGACTTGGAAAGGGGCAAGAGGTTGATGATGGAGAGAGGGTGGGTTTGCGAGGGAATGAGGGAGGGGGCTACACCTGGGATACAAGTAAATAACCTGTGATTAATATAAAAAATAAAAATTATAAAAAATGTCATTTATCAAATGTCAGTGTTCCTTGACAACTGATTTCTTTTTTTATTCAAGGATGACTGATTTTATTTATTTGTCTATTCATCTTTCTATTTATTTATTTATTTGTGGCTTCTTTTCATTTATGTTTTTATATATGTATATATGTATTAAATAATTGGGGGCTTCTTATGTTATTGCATTTTATTTACTTTGCATCTTGGCTGTAGCCCCCTCCCTCACCTCCTTCTAGTCCCACCCATTCTCCCTCTTCTCCCCCTAAGCTCTTTCCCTAGTCTAGTGATAGGGGAGGACCTACTTCCATATTTCATCTGACCTTAGCCAATCAGGTCTCATCAAGACAACATCTTCTTCTGTAGCCTAACATGGTTGCATCCCCCAGGGAGAAGTGAATAAAGAGCTGGCCACTTAGTTCATGTCAGAGTCAACCCCTGATCCTATTAATAGGGTACCCACTTGGAACTTGAACAGCCTATGGGCTTCCAAGGAAGAAATTTTTTAAATTAAGAAAAACATTAACATTTGTTCTTAGTGTTTATTTAGTGTAGTCTTGACTTTCCAGTATTTCTTCATAAAGAAAAATTTCTTTCAAAAAATTTAGATCTTTTATAGACACATAAATAAATACATACATACATACATATACACACACACACACACACACACACACACACAAACACACCAACCACAGTGTTCTTTGTCAAAGTGCTCTCCAATTTTTGTTTGTCATAATTTTACCCATCTAACAAATTCTTTATCCCAAGCCCCTCTAAGTTTTCTAAGGACTTGGAGGTACCAATTATAACAGAATATTGTTTGGCTGTTGGCTCCCAATAATGACACAGAGACTTTTTATATTTATTATGAGAGCTTGGCATTAGCTTATGCTTGTACCCAACTAGCTCTTTTCTTGAATTGTTCCATTCATACTAATCTATATTCTGCTGCACCTCTTAATTTTAGGTTGGCATTGTTTCTTCCTCTGCTGGAGTTCTTGCCTCTGCTCAGAAGTCTTGCCTTTTCTATAGCCTGTTCGCTCTTTTTCTCCTTTTATTTATTCATTTAATCACTTTACAGCCTGATGCTAATCCCCTAGATCCTCTCTTTACAGTACCTCCCTTACACCTCCCGACCCTTTAATTTAACTCCTCCTCTTCTTCTTAGGGAAGGGGAGGCCCCCATAGGTACTAACCCATCCTGACACATCAACTCTGAGCAGGGTTAAGCACATCCTCTCCCACTGAGGCCAGAAAGGCAGCCCAGCTAGCAGGAAGGGCTCCAAAGGCAAGCAAAGAGGCAGAGATAGACAATAATCCCATTGTTTGGGGACCCACATGATGACCACGTGGCTCATCGGCTACATATGGATAAGGGACATAGGTTGAGCCCTTTCATATTTCTTGGTTGACACTTCAGTCTCTGTAAGCACCAATGGGCCCAGGTTAGTTAACTCTGTAGATCTTGTTGTAGTGATCTTGACCCCTCTGGCTCTCTTAATCCTTCCTCCCATTCTTCCACAAAACTCGTGGAGCTCTGTCTTGTGTTTGGCTGTGGTTCTCTGCATCTTTTTCTATCATCTGCTGGCTGCAGTCTTTCAGAAGACAGATATGTTAGGTTCCTTTCTGCAAGCATAGCAGAGTATTATTATCATGTAAGGGCTTGCCTCTCTTCCATGGGGTGGGTCTCCAGTTGAGCTAGTCATTATTTTACAATTCCCTGAATCTCTGCTCCCACTTTATTCCTTTACTTCTTGTAGGCAACACAAATTTTGGGCTGATAGTTTGATGGGTCTTTTGGTGTTCCCCTCCCCTACTGGCAGTGTCCCCTGGCTACAAGAGGTGGTAACTTCAGGCTCCATATCTACCACCGCAGGAGAAAGACCAGAAACAGGTGTGTGGGGGGGAGCATCTCTGGAACAGGAGAGGCTCCAAGGAGTCTATAGTGCTGAACCTAGATGAAACCAGCTGGGAGGGGCTATGAGGTGGCTACGGTGGAGCTTCTAAGCTCTCTATTAAACTAATCAGAAGGTGTTAGAAGGATGCAACCAAAAGAATAACAATACTAAATGCTGGCCTCTGTGGGTACAGAAATCAGCATTTGAAAAGTACAACCTTTACATAGCGCACAAAAAGATCCCCTCAACAAGTAGGTGTTTATGTGGGTGTAGACCTACTGCATTTAATTTGGTTGCTGGATGAGCCCAAGTTGGGAGTTATTTCCTTAAATGTTAGCAATGAACCAAAACACTGAGGAATATGAGTATTCGTCATCCTCCAAGCATTTAAATGTTTATGCATCTCTGGGAAGGTTGGGGCTTTAAAACTTATAAAGCCCGTTGTTGGATACAGTTGTGTGCAGGTGGCCAAAGATGCTATGAGTTCACAGGTGTACCAAGCCATGTACAGAAGATTGTGTTTTATATTTCTTCCTATCTTCCAGCACTCACATTCTTTTTGCCCCATCTTCCACAACAGTCACCAAATCTTGGATTGCCCCATTTATGAATTAGCACTCAGCAGTCATTAGGACTCATGTATTTGTGGCCTTGTGTCTTTCTTCTTTAACCTTGCACACACTGCTTCAAGCAAATTTATGTATTCCAAATTTACTACATGAATGTTCACTGTATGTCTGATAAAATGCTATAATTTTATATAAAGACAATCCCTCTTTTTTCTTCCCACAGGTGCTGTATTTATAAGTAGTGCATAGATTGTTATATAAATCATAGACTCAAAACAGGCAATATAGTTTAAATCTTTTTCCCCCCATTCTCAGAAAGGTTTAATTAAACCAAGACAGATATAGAGACACACAAGCCTGAATTTCTCAACATATCTTGTCGATATCTGACAGATAAAGCAAACAAATGCAACACCAGGCTTTTCTCTCCTACAGTCTATACTAGCTATAATAGACCGACATTGAAACAGGATGGCGTGCCTGGATGCATACATTTTGTCAGGGTAAGTATGCCTCATGTCTGCATATCAAGGGCTTCTGAAAGATTAACAACATAAGTGTCTCTACAAAAATGGCTACCTGACCCTGATTGCTCTGGCTATTCAATATCAGTGTTATGATTATTTGCATTGGCTCTCTTTGTGCCACACAACCCTATTTTACTGAGACAAAGGCTGCCATATGTGAAGTTCATTTCTACTAGTCTGGTGCTTTATTTCCCAGCCTGTTTTAGGTATCTTTCCCTTTTCTTTTCATATGTAAATTTTTATTTGAACTGATTAACATTTCTAACAAATCAGAATTAATTTTTTTTCGGTTCAAATTGAGTCCCATAATTTTTAGCTAAAATGTATTAGAACCTTCTCAATAGTTCATCTGCTAATATTTACTTGTATTCAGAACAAGGTTATGCTTAGATTTAGTATCTTGCTCACTTTCTTGGATTTTCCTCAACATTCAATTTAAAAAACTAGATGTTAATTAGTATAATGGGAAAGTACTATTTGAAGTTCTGTCTTTGAAGACTTATTCAACAGTCTAGTTCTTTGTAGAAGCACAGATGATGATTCAGATAGGATGATCTCATACATGGATTCCTGAAGGTGCCATGAAGGAATCAGGAAAGGAAGTTGGATCTTAAAAATACAGTAAACATTCTCTAAATGGTAGTGGTGAGGCATCAAGCCTGGCAGGAATACACAATTGCTCTTCTTCTTTGCATAATACAAACACTGTTTTGTGAAAGTGTGATAAACAGCATAGATGTGCCAGAAACTGTTCAGATGTAATGAAGACTATTTACAATCATTTGGAATCTCAGAGATTTCATATTTACCTTTCAAAGATATTCCCTTTTGAAAATTGCAATACAGCTTAAAGACAAAATGATTTAAAATCTACAGATTATAAGACTAAGTATTTCTTACAGTAGTTTTTAGATAAACATTTGTTTGTTCAATTTTTTAATCCGACAAGGTTGTGGTTTTATTCATGTGATAATATTTAATTATCCACAAAACTATTTAAAGTTTTCCAACTCCAAAGAATAAATTGAAGAACACATCTCATTGACTGCTTTGTTTACTATCTATGTCTTCATTATGTCATTTTTAATGTAATTTTGTTGTGAAGCACAGAAACTAGCTTATGTTGACAAATGACTAAATAAAATTCACTTAGCTTGAAACTCACCCAAAGCACAGTCTCCACTGCAACAGTCTTTTCCATCTCACTAATGACTGCAGAGCCTGGATTGGTGTAGAACCAATGACCACTCAGTATCTCTGAAACACCCTCAGCTTTGCTGCTTTATTCAAGGGCTGGTTTTTCACACAGCAGTAAAATTGATGATGTTATTTAACATTCCTTTCTCTCACTCTTCCAGAAAAAACAAACAAACAAACAAAAAACAAACAACAACAACAAAAAAACACAAAACAAAACAAAAAACAGGCAAAAGATTTGTAAGATCTAAAGAGAAAACGGCGATCCTACCAAAAGTAATCTACAATTCCCAACAAAATACCAACACAATTCTTTACAGAACTTGAAAGAACAACTCTCAGTTTCATAAGGAAAAGCAAAAAACCCTAGAATAGCCAAAACAATCCTGAACAATAAAATAACTTCTGGAGGTATCTCCATCCCTGATCTCAAGCTGTAATATTGAACAACAGTAATAAAAACTGATGGTATTGACATAGAAACAGACAGGTAGATCAATGGAATTGAACTGAAGACACAGAAATACACCCACATATGGATACTTGATTTTTGACAAAGAAGCCAAAACCATACAATGGAGTAAAGATAATATCTTCAACAAATGGTGCTGGTCTATCATCTAGAAATTATGAAATTATATAAAAAAATCAACATTTTTCAAGTAGTTCTACTTTAAATGTATTTTTGAGAATATAATATATTTACATAATTTTCTATTTTCTATTCTCCTTCCAAACTCTCCCATATAATCTTTGTTTTTTTCAATTTCAAAGCATCTATTGTTTATTAATTTTTGCTGTATATATGCTACCTATACATACATTTGTAAATAGTTGTACATATATACTCTCAAATATATAAATATAACAATCTCAATGTGTGTGTTACTGGTATGGATGTTTCTGGAGTAAACATCTAATTGGCATTAGACAACCAATTAGTGTGTTCTTCTTTAAGTAACACTTTCTCTCACTCTCTGAATTACTTAGTAGCTTGTAGACATTTGTGTAGGCTTGAAGTCCCATAGCTTTTACTTGTGCACTCAGTATGACTGCAACATATGAAAGCATAGATGCTTCAGAAAAAATGACTCTTCATGGTAATACATACTACACACAATGGGTAATCAGAACACAGGAACAGCTCTCTAGGTAGCAAGGGAAAAGGGGGTCATGATGAAAACTGCAAGTTCTTTTTTTTTAATTTTTATTTTTTAAATTTTTTCCTTATCAGTTACATTTTATTAACTCTGTATCCCAACCGTGTCCCGATCCCTCATTCCCTCCCAGTCCCTCCCTCCCTCCCTCATCTCCACCGTGCCCCTTTCCAAGTCCACTGATAGGGGGGGACCTCCTCCCCATTCATCTGATCCTGTTTTATCAGGTATCTTCAG
>REGO01000813.1:204739-214946 GCA_010120015.1 Rhombomys opimus
CACTTGCTTGGTTAGAGTCACACCAAGGTACTTTATGTTATTAGTGGCTATTGTGAAGGGTGTTGTTTCCCTAATTTCTTTCTCAGCCTTTTTGTCTTTGGTATACAGAAGGTCTGGATAGATCAATTGACATGAACTTCTTTATCTCTCCTGCTCTCGAGGAAGGAACAGTCTTTCTAGGCTACAGAGGAGGCCATTGCAGCCAGTCCTAATGAGACCTGATAAGCTAGGGTCAGATGGAAGGGGAGAAGGACCTCCCCTATCAGTGAACTTGGAAAGAGACAGGGAGGAGATTGAGGGAGGAAGGATAGAATTAGGAGGGAATGAAGGAGGGGGCTATGGCTGGGAAATAAAGTAAATAACCTGTGATTAATATAAATAATAATACAAAAAAAACATGAAAATGACTCTTCATCAAGGAAGAGAAGAATAATTTATTTTCCAACACCAAATAGTCTGCCTTGAAAATACATACAAGTTTAGTTTACACAGATGGAGCAGGTTAAATTTTGAAGATACATATGTATATTAGCAAGATTAGTGAGAAAAGAGAAAATAAATTTGATGGGAAAAGTGAGATTGAAGGGCATATTGGATGATTTGAAGAGAGGATAGGGGAGAAGAAAACAAAGTAATGTTTTATAATCTCAAAAGAGAAAGAAATCATTTTAAAATACAGAAAGCAGTTGAACCTGACTTTTGCAGGGTATTGGTCTTAACAGCTTGTCAAGACTCTGTAAAATGACATGTTGCTTGATTGTAGCATAATCCATCCTTTATGTCTAATGTGATGTGAATGAACATATATATAACCACTAAGCTGTTATTTGTAAATAAAAAAATAATGCCACAAACAAGTTTGTTAAAATTTAACAAAAGAACAGTATTTTAAAATATTTTCATTCACATATGGTTTAATATGTTTTTGTATAACCTGTGTCAAGAAGCTATGATTATAATTTAGCATCAATATGTCAGTAAAATCAAACAAAAACTGAAAAATTATTAACTTATAAAGCTAAGCAATCAACCCTTAAAAGTTCAATTTTATTTCAAAAATAATTTTATGACACTAAAGTATCAGAAAAAAGAAACAAATTTAAAAAGTATTAATCTAGGTATTTGGGATTTTTTTAAATGATTTGAATCGCTTGTATACCAATTGTCCTTTTCTAAACTTTGTTTAAATACAAATAAATTGTGTTATAAAATTAAATGCTTGAAACTAGTGAAATGTTAATTACAGTAGAAAACAAGATTTTTGAAAATTTTGACCATTTTAGTAAAAAATAATTTACATTTTTTTAAAATCAATGTTAGCTCTATGTTTATATGGTACACACGGCTATAAGAATGGGTATTATTATTATTTAATATTCCATGTGCAAAATCTATCCTAGTTTCATAGCAGTTGCATATTCAAATAAAAAATCTTTGGTCTTTTAGATAATAACATTTTTATCAATACAATTGGGTAACTAAAATTGAATTACTGAAGTTAAGTTATATTAAAATATAATCTCTTTTGTTATTTGGGAATATTTTATAATATTTCAATTTCATGTATGTGACCTCAAAGCTAACAAACCCAGATATTGACAGGCAGTTCTAGTAAATTTAAGAAAAACAATATTTAATAAAAAATTCTTAATGATAGCTAATAATCTATGAAACTTTATTAATATTAATATTAATAAAAATATGAAAAGTATCTCAAGATACCCATAAATCATATGGGAAATTACTTCAAAAGACATTTTTCCATTAAAATAATCACAGCAACTATTCTCTTTTGTAGGAGAGGATTTTTCTTAATATTGTGTGAAAAAAAGTATGAGCCTTTATTTTCCTTTCTGGTTTAGGCATTTATGATTCATAAAATAATGCAAAAATTTCATTTATTTTTGTTCTTATAGAATAAGTTTAACACAGTGTCAATTTTAAAATTACTTCAATGATTTATGGCTTTTGTTCTCACCTATGAAATGAAGTTTCATATTTCAAACTTGACAAGATTATTCAAATGATAGAATGGTAAATATGTAGATATGCTTTTTAAAATATATATGTTATCTGTATGAGTAAAGAGCTCAGCATCTATAATTTTAGAGTTATTTATATGCATTGTGTTTATGTGTATTTACATACACACATAGATACAAAGGATTAATTTTAGTGCATGGTATTTTTACTTATTTGCAAGTTTTTCCTAATAATAAAATTTTAAAAGGTATCAGTTCTCAAGAAAAGTTGTAAAGTTCTCATCACAAAATTTGTAGCATTTATAAATAACAAAAGCATGGTCAATGGTCTTTGATGTGTTCCCGTTAACAAAAAAGTGAAATAAAATCTGAATGTGATTATGTAAGTCCTGGGGATATGACACTACAATACCCATTCCATTTGTATGGCTCTTGGTTTTATTCTACCACTTCAATAAAAACAAAAGAAAATAATAAACAGTCACTTGAGATTTTTATCTTAGCCATTCTGATGGGTGTAAGGTAAAACCTCAGAGTCCTTTTGATATGCATTGCCCTGATGACTCCGTGGCTGGATCTTTGATCACCTACCCCTGATGGGAGAAGATGCTTACCATACCACAGAGAAAGGCAATGCAGCCAGTCCTGATAGGAGATGAAGGAAAGCAATGAATATCATCAAAATATATTGTAGGAAATTCTCTTGGAAGGAGCGCCACAAGACAAACAGAGCCAAAAAATCTGGGCTCTGGGGGTCCTGCAAAGACTGATGAATCAACCAAGGACCATGTATGTATAAAACCTAGACCTCCCCACACCCCTGTGCTCAGATGTAGCCTATGGACACCTCAGTCTCCAAATGGGTTCTCTAGTAAGGGGAACAAGAGATATCTCTGACATGGACTCAGTGGTTGGCTCTTTAATCACCTTCCCCTGGTTTGGTGGCCTAACTAGGCCATAGAGAAAGAGGATCCAGATAGTACTGATAAGACCTAACAGGCTAGGGTCAAATAATAGGGGAGGAGGACCTCCCCTCTCAGTAGACTAGGCGAGGTACATGGGGGAAGTGATGAGGGAGGGATGGTGAGACCAGGAGAAGATGAAATAATTAAAAATAATTAAAAAAGTTCTACTCAAAAAAATTCTCAAAGTTTAAAAAAGCACACTTTACTTAATATCTAATGCCCATTTATAAGCGAGTACATACTATGTTTGTATTCCTGGGTCTAGGTTACTTTACTCAGGATAATATTTTTTTCTAGTTCCATCCATTTACCTTCACATTTCATCATCTCATTTTCTTTTAAATTCTGAGTAATCTCCATTGAGTCCAGTTGTCATCAAAGAGGTGTCATCCAGCAACTGATGGAAGAAGATGCAGAAACCCAGGATAATACACTTGCTGGTCCTATCAGGGGAACCTTGCAGAATATGGGGGAGGAAGGATTGTAGGAGCCAGAGAGTTTGTGAACACCAGGAGAACCACCAGGAGAACATGGCCCACAGAACCAACTAAGGAAGACTTATGAGGGCCCACGGAGACTTAAGTGACAATCAAGGACACTGTATGGGTCTGAGCTAGGTCCTCTGCATATATGTTATGGTTGGGTAGCTTTGTGTTCCTGTGGGACTCCTAACAGTATGAGTGGGATGTGTCTGACTATTTCACCTGCTCTTGGGACCCCTTTCTTCCTACTGTATTCTTGCTGGATTCTTCATACTTATCCTGCCTTGATATTAAAACTTGTGCTCAGCTTCATTTTAACTTCTTATGCTGTTTGGTTGATATCCCTGGGAAGTCTGTTCTCTTAGTGAAGGGAAAAGAAGAGGAATAGATTTGAGGGAGAGCAGATATGGGAAGCAATGGAAGGAGTAGAGAGAAAATTGTGGTTGGGATGTAATGTACGAGAGGAAAAATAAAAAAAAACAAATTAAAATAAAACAAATGCATGAAACACAAATGAATGGAAAAATAGAAAGAAAAAATGTGATATAAAACATAAGGATCATGTAGATACAAATCAACATAATGATGAACTAATAAATAAGACACTACTGAAAAAAATAAAAGGTGTTTGCTTAGGTCATTTACAGAATGGCAATACAGAGGTAGTCTTAGAGGCAGAGACATTTGGACCATGCAGTGTGAGAGACAGAAAATTCAAAGTTCGAAGTTCAAAAGTACAAACGTGCAGCCAGTTTGGCAGAATGATATTTAGTGAACCTGACAGCTATTTGACAGCTTCAAAGTGTATAACTTGTTGCTGTTCCACTGCTACTACAAAAATTAGGGAGAGTCTGGACTGAGTTTAGACTACATTAAAAAAGTATTCACTGGAGAATATTCATGGACACAACTTAATTGATTGTTCCTCTGTTTCACCTAAGACCTCTGAAGCAACATTGTGTATTTTGTGTTCTCAATTGTAACCAAAATCCTGAAAACAAAAAATCATAGAGATTTAACCAGAACATGGAATCCCTTCTGTTTATTTAACTGATAAAAAATGTAAGGGATTGGTTTCCAGAAGACAAATTCTCTAAATTATTTGTCAGAAAAACAAAATGTTTTCTTTTTTTTATGATTTTTTTATTTTTTATTTTTTATATTAATCACAGGTTATTTACTTTGTATCTCAGCCATAGCCTCCTCTCTCATTCCCTCCCAATTTCACCCTCCCTCCCTCATATCCTCCCTGTCCCTTGCCAAGTTCACTGATAGGAGAGGTACTCCTCCCCTTCCATCTGACCTTAGCTTATCAGGTATCTTCTGGACTGGCTGCAATGCCCTCCTCTGTGGCATAGCAGGGCTGCTCTTCCCTTGGGGGGCGGATCAAAGAGCAAGCCATTGAGTTTATGTCAAAAATAGTCCCTGTTCTCCTTACTAGGGTACCAATGTGGATACTGAGCTACCATGGGCTACATCCGAGCAGGGATTCTAAGTTATATCCATACATGGACCTTGGTTGGAGAAATAGTCTCAAAAAAGACCCCTGTGCCCTGATATATTTGGTCCTTGTGGAGCTCCTGTCCTCTCCAGATCATACTAACTCCCCCTTCTCTCACATGATTCCCTGCACTCTGCCCAAGGTTTGGTTATGAGTCTCAGCATCTGCTAGGTTGAGTCTTTCAGAGGCCCTCTGCAGTAGGCTCCTGTCCTGTTACTTGTTTTCTCTTACTTCCAATAATTCTTTGTAGAGAAACAGTTAAAGAGATGCTCAATGTCTTTAGCCATCATAGAGATGCAAATCAAAACGAACCTGTGATTTCACCTTACACCCAAAAGAATGTCTAAGAACAAAAACTCAAGTGACAACACATGCTGGAGAGGTTGTGAAGAAAGGGGAACCCTCTTCCATTGCTGGTGGGAATGTAAACTTGTAAAACCACTTTGGAAATCAACCTGGCGCTTTCTCTGACAATTAGGAATAGTGCTTCCTCAAGATCCAGCTATACCACTCCTAGGCATATATCCAAAAGAAGCTCAAAAACACAACAAGGACAATTGCTTAACCATGTTTGTAGCAGCTTTATTCATAATATCCAGAACCTGGAAACAACCCAGATGTCCATCAACGGAGGAATGGATACAGAAATTGTGGTGCTTTTACAGAATGGAATACTACTCAGCAATTGAAAAAAAAAAAAAAAAAGGAAATCATGAAATTTGCAGGCAAATGGTGGGATCTAGAAAAGATCATCCTGAGTGAGGTATCCTAGAAGCAGAAAGACACACACATTATATACCCACTTATAAAGAAGAAAAATGTTTTCACAAAGTTGAGAACTTCTAGAAGTTTAGAACTCTAGGGCTGAGGGCAGCGATTAGACTTTAGAGTAAGTCTAGACTTCATATTTTCAAGGGTCCATATTTTTATAATTTTAGTACAACTGCAAAGTGCATCCACCCATTGCTATGAAAAAGTTGTTTAATTTCCAAGCAGAAGGTATTTGCTGGAACGATTCTCAGAGAAAGCACAAAGAAACAGGAAATCAGAAAGGAAAAGCAGTTCTCTGCCTCCCAATATCTTGTAATCTTCCTATGGCAGCCATAACCCCACAAAACACCTGGCAAAGTTAGGATGCTTGGCAGATTTTGCTTCAAGAATAATAAAGCAAGAAATAAAAATTATAAGATATTAGCCAAGAATCAATTTTCTGGTAATTGCCCAAATTGGAAATAACATAAATGTCCATCACAGTGCAAAGGATATAAGATTATAGTATATTGATTAAGTGATCCAGTGTGCTGGATAATTTGCTATTCTAAAAGGCAATTTTCTCAGAGGAGTATAGGGAAAGACACTTTCACATGTTGGTTAAAGTGCCCTTTGTATATATTCGACAAGGTGTTGGCTGTTTTTGATGGGTTTGGCTTGAGTGTTTGTTCCTCAAGCTTAAGACCTGGTTTTTATATAAACAGATTTTCTAAAAAAGTCGTATAACCAAATCCAAAGGCAAAGGGCCAGGAAGTAAGTCCAAGCCTCTCATGCTAAGGTATTGACAATTTGTAAAATAAACAAGAAAAGTGTTGTTTTTGATTCAACTGTTTACAGATGTCTTCCCTTTTGGCCACCTTGATCGTCAATATTCTTTGCTAAGAAGATTATATTTAGAATTGCCATAGAAACACTCTTTTTCTGTGTCTTTTGGGGAGTTCTAATAAATGTTTCCCTGAAGGAGGGACACTTATCCATGACCTGAGGTCACTAAATAAAAAGAGGAAAGTGAGATAAACACAAGGGTTCATGTTCCTCTGTTTCCTGAGCAAGGATGAACTTTCTGCCATGCTATCCTCACCATAATGGATTGGATTTTCAATCTGTGATCCAAAATAATCCTTAAACTCTTTTGTCCGGTGTTTTGTTACAGCAGAGAAAAATGTAATTAGTAAGGCACAGTAAGTTATTATCTCTGTCCTAGGTAATGCATTCCCCTGCATTGTCAAGCTGTTAATGCATCATTTAATCTCAGAAACAGAATCTCAACATGTACATTACTCTTTTTAGTTTCACTGAAACTATTTATAATTTTAAGACCCGTGATGCAAGAGGTTGGCTTTCTGTAAGGGACCAACATTCAAGCGCCAAACAGTGTGCTACATGCTATTTAGCTAGATTTCTATTACCAGAATGAATGCTTACAACTACGCAATTATGAATTGGAAATGTTTATATGGGTTCAGAGTTTGTAAAGTCAAGTCATAACTGACTACGTTGCTTTGGAGTTTATGGCAGGAGTCTGTGGCAAGGCAGAGCCAGTCTACCTGGAACAGAGAGGTCAGTGAGAGGAAGAAAGAATTGTGGTTTCTCTGTGCTATTCAAGGTCATTCCCTAGTGAACTGAAGGCTTTTTACCAGGGATACCTTGAAAATTTTACTTGTAATATTTTACTATTATTGAGGACCAAACAATTAATATATGAGCTTTTGTATACTACAAGTTCTGAACTATATTAAGTAGTTACAATGGTGTGATTGTTATAATAATAAAACAAACAAACATAAAACTCCACTCCAGAGGAAGAAGTTAGGAGCATTCATGACAAAGCTTCAGTTTTCTGGAATGCCAGGTTCCTCCTGAGCCAACAATGTTAATATTTAGGTACACTCATCTAGTGTTCTGTTCTGTTGCCTGGGCTTACCTTTTCTAACATTTCTTTTTTTTCTCTCTCTCTCTAAATGTTTGTGTCTTTTTGTTCTGATAAAGTGGTAACAAATATCTTAGTTTTCTCCGTAATCTTAACAAAAACAGCAAGGATGTGGCATGACTTCCTGGGTTTTGTTTCCATATAGATTATAAGAGTTTCTGATCTTATTCCCTTTCCTGATCATTTATATTTGGGATTTTTTTTTATTGGGCAGAGAGGCTTTAGAAACTACACAAAGATTCAACATAATTTATTCTCTCCATTGACTTTTTTTTTTTTTTTGGTAAATAGGCCCAATCTTTGCTGTAGTCATCATTTCTTCATTTTTTTGTGTAAACATAATTTTGTCCATTTTTATAAAAGCAGTATATATATATATATACATATATATATGATACATAACATATATGTTATGTATGACATATATGATATATGATTTATATATATATACATATATATATCATAAAATTGCAATTGCAGATCTGTGCCCAGGAGTTGTGTGTATGCTGTGATGCTGTGTGGTGGGCCATTTCACATAAATCATTTATCAAGAAAATAAATGTCCTAGAGTCTTGCCAAAAGGGAATTATATGAAAAAAAAATTCTTGATTGATATTTTCTTTCCAAACAATGCTAACTACTGCCCAGTTGACCAAAAATAAAGAAAAAGAAAAAACAAACAAAAACTTGCCCAAGGACATCCTAAGTTTACTGTATCTCATCATTATCTAATACCAATTATCATTTACCCAGTACCCAAAAACTTCTACAAGGCCGCATCTTTAGGCTTTGTTCAACACAAGGCCAAGAAGATATCCAATGTTCAAGCCAAAACTTAAGAGATAAGAGGATACATATGCCTTTAGCAAGAATGTGAGTACATGGAACAGTGAATATTAATAGTCAAATATGAAATACAAATGCAAAGAAATAAATGGAACCTATATGGACAAAACAAGATACCATGCAGTACAATGATAACTGTAAAAAGTAATTCACAGAAAATATACTCTATAATACTTTACACTTATCAAAATTGTGCCAAACTGAATAATGTAACCTTAAGAAAATATGTGTTACAGATGAAAACAAGTTACAAGGAACTGTTCCTTAGTTCATGATAATTTTAACTCTAGCATACAGAATGAAGAAGATGAAAGAAGAAAGTGTGATTCTCAGTTGTTAGTGCTATCTTGAGAGACTTACAGTTATTAACTTTTCAGTTTTTATTGTTATAAGCTTTATCAACAAATTATATAATTATTATTGTGTGGTGCTTAATATTTACAAATAAGTTAGTGTCAGATTAGTTAGGCTCCACAAGGAGATGAACAAAGCCAAAAAATCTGGGCTCTAGGCATCAGAGACCGATGCTCGAACCAAGGATCATGCATGGAGAAGACCGAGAACCCCTGCTCAGATGTAGACAATTGACACCTCGGTTTCCATGTGGTTACCCGAGTAAGGGGTACAGGGGCTGTCTCTGATATGGACTAGGACTCCATGGCTGGCTCTTTGATCATCTCCCTCAGGGGTGCAGCCTTACCAGGCCACAGAGAAAGACAATGCAGACAGTCCTGATGAGATCTGATAGGCTAGGGTCAGATAGTAGGGAAGAAGGACCTCCCCTATCAGTGGATTAGAGGAGGGATATAGGGAGAGAAGAGGAACAGAGATTGGGACTCTGGAGGATGAGGGAGGGGGCTAAAGCTGGGGTATGAAGTAAATAAATTATAATTAATATTAAATCAAGAAAAATTAAAATAAAGAAAATGTATGGCTACTGATTTTTTTGAGTTTGTTGAACAATGTTTCAGCCGTATTGATGAAGGTGTTTATCAGCTGTAGAATGTTATTGGTAGAATTTTGGGGGCCACTTCTACATACAGTCATATCATCAAAGACATCATCCACTATGACCAAGTAGGCTTCATCCCAGGCATGCAGGGGTGGTTCAATATATGGAAATCCATTGATGTGATCCACCACATAAACAAACTGAAGTAGAAAACCCACATGATCCTTAGATTATGAAAAGGCATTTAACAAAATCCAACATCCATTCATGTTTAAAGTATGGGAGAGATCAGGGATACAAGGCACATACCTGAACATAGTAAAGGTGATATACAGCAAGCGAATAGCCAACATCAAACTCAATGGAGAGAAACTTAAATCATTCCCACTGAAATCAGGGACAAGGCAAGGCTGTCCACTCTCTCCATATATTAAAAACTCAAGAGACAACACATGCTGGAGAGGTTGTGGAGAAAGGGGAACCCTCCTTCATTGCTAGTGGGAATGTAAACTGGTACAACCACTCTGGAAATCAATCTGGCACTTTCTCAGACAACTAGGAATAGTGCTTCCTCGAGATCCAGCTATACCACTCCTAGGCATATATTCAAAAGATTCTAAAGTACACAATAAGGACATTTGCTCAGCCATGTTTGTATCAGCCTTATTTGTAATAGCCAGAAGCTGGAAACAGCCTAGATGCCCCTCAGTGGATGAATGGAAGCACAAATTGTGGTATATCTACACAATGGAATATTACTCAGCAATAAAAAATAAAA
>REGO01000813.1:224245-235112 GCA_010120015.1 Rhombomys opimus
TGGCTGTACCTGTGGGAGGAAAGTACGCAGGCGCAAACGGGAAAATGCAAGTGCAAGCGTGCGCGCGGGCGCAAGCGTGTGTGTGTGTGTGTGTGTGTGTGTGTGTGTGTGTGTGTGTGTTAGTGTGTGTGGACGTGTGTCTCAAGGGACCGAGTGATGGCTAATGTTGAGCCCTTGAGTGTGTGGGAGGGACTCTGCACTGTATATGTTGCAGGCGCTAGTGATGATCGCAGTTGCAGTGCAATTTCTGGCATTAACTGCCTTAACTCCTCAATTAGACCCACAGAGCAGGAACTTCAATGTCCCTAGTGCCTCTCTGTTTCCCAAAGTGGGTATGTGGGTGGAAGTGGGTTCGATGCCTGGCTTCTGTTTTAGAAAACCCAGGGTCTGGGGATCTGCAGATTCTCAAGGGTGCACTCACTTACATGCAGGTCACTTGGCAGAGATAGTGGAGTCCGGCCTCTGCTCTCTGGTTTGGCCCTGCTTCTTAGATGTGCCCCGCCAGTTCTGTGCTGCTGTCACTGCCAGGTTCTGAGGTCTGCTGCCGCTGGAGATTTCAGGGTGGTCACGTCAGTGGTGAAGGGCGTAACCAGGCTCTCTCTGTTCTCTGGTTTGGCCCTGGTTAGTCCTAAACTGGAGGGCTGTTGTGTCCCGACAGCTCAGTGCTGCCCCTCCGCCAAGTCCCACTGTAACTGGTGACTGGGTCGCTAGTCCCGATGCTTTCTGGGAAGTCCTGGATTTTCTTCACTGTGCTCTCCAAGCTTGGGAGGCCCAGCACCTGGTGTATCTAGGTTGTATGACGTTTCTGCCTGGTTTTGGTGAATATATGGTGTATTCTCTGTCACTGTGGGATTGGGCGGGCTGTACCGTCACTGATGGCGATCCTGCAGAGCTAGTATGGAGTCCAGCAGACTCGGGCCCTGGGGGGATGGTGTAGTCGCCGCGCGGATCTGGGACTCCAGGACACATACTGCTGATCTTTGCCTGCCGCTAAAGGGCTTGGAGCTCTGCCCCAGCTGCTGTATACCTCAGGCAGTTAGGTCTGCTCTGAGAAAGACCAGTCAGCTGTGCCGCTGTGCTGTGGTGGAGGGAGGTCTGGGGGAGGGGAGTGCCTCGAGATCAAAGGATAGTTTCTCTCCTTCCCCAAACAAGTCCCCGGGTGACCCGAGACCAAAGTTTTCACCTCCTGTGATGTTCCCTGTCGGTCTAGAAATCTCCACCGTTGTCTTCCTGGGTTAGAGGTCCTTCCATTCACCAACTCAGAAGTTCAGGTATTCCACCTCTCAGAAACGGTGTGTGCTTGTCGCCATCTTGGCCCCGCCCCCCTCTAATTTAGAAATTTAATAATAATAATAAGAGTAATTTTGTAGTCAATTTATTTTCTCATAGAAGAAGTACATTGTAAAAAGAAATGGGGGAAAAAAGAAATGAATGCTTTAATAAGAAAGATAAAAGGCCAAGTTGGCACTTGTTTCTCTTCCTTTATATTATTTTTGTTATTTCATGTTTCTACACAAAGGTACAGGAGCAAGATCCCATGGGCAATGACTGACTGACATTTCACCTGACTGCAGATGTGGATAGGCCTTTCTCTTCCCCTGAAGAAGGTCGGAGACCTTCACAAGGGGGAATTTTCTCTTTATACTTAAGGTAAGAAAGAATCTCTGTCTCAGAAGACAGGTGCAGACAGCATCTGGCATTTCTGAGCTCCTCCTATTTCTTTGCCTTATATCACTTTTCCTTCTTTTATAGCATTTCTTCTCAGCTGTCCACCTGTTCACAGCACACTATAAAATTGTACAAGTTGCCTTGTTTCTGCGAGTAGTTTCTGAAGTCTCTTATATCATAAAAAGCTTATATAAAGTAAGTTTGTCTAGTATGACAATGAGGAAGGCTTCATTCATGAATGCATTAATTTTTAAGTTTATAATAAAAACCATAATCGGACAAAACAAAACTAAAAGAAGTTTTATCCTAAATGTCATGCTGTCTGGTATATAGTGGCCACCATTGAATCTAAAAATACCAAGTTGGGTTGAAAACTTGACATATGATGAGATAAATCAATAAACAGTGGAAAATTATGCTACTAGAATCTGTAATGAATGATGCAAGAAAGGTCCTCATGATAAGAATACTATACAAATTTTATGATTTCCTTGTTTGTAATTGCTGAGTAGTATTCCATTATGTAAATGTACCACAATTTCTGTATCCATTCCTCCGTTGAGGGATATCTAGGTTGTTTCCAATTTCTGGATAATATGAGTAGAGACATATCATGAGTAGAAACATGGTTGAACAAATGTCCTTGCTGTATAGTTGAGTATATTTTGGATACATGCCTAGGAGTGGACTAAGGGAGGGGCTTAGGGGGAGAAAAGGAAAAGAGGGTGGGATCAGGAAGGAGATGATCTGGGATACAAACTAAATAAATGATAATAAAAAATGCAAAAGATACAATGCAAATTACAAAGACAATATTATAAAATATCTTTCAAAAACAGGTATTTTAGAAAAGGCCCAATGACAAGCAACTAGAAATATGACTATTCAAGGAAAAAATGTTTCCCAAGCTAGAGAAGAAACAAAGTCCTGACCAGGAAAGAATTTAAGAAACCAAAGTTAGAAGACATTTACAACTTATTATGAGAGCAGTTTAAAATGAATTAGATGATGGAGGTGTGAGGTCGTGCAGTACCTTGTTGACCATTCTTTGACCATAGACATCATTAAATATGCAAGGCAAAGTATTGATTTTGTTTTTGAAACCTGTTACCAAAGCAGGCCAGTTTGAAGGTTATTTAACAGTTCAGACAGAGAAAATAGCCTGGTCTCTGAGGCAGAGCAGTCATAATGGAAATAAATGACTGGATATGAGAAATTAGATGAGACAGATTTGAGATTTAGAGATGATGTAATTAAAATATTAATGGAAATAAAGTGCCAACAATGGTCAGCAAATCTTTCTTTTCTAAAAATCAGTAATGAGAGATGAGCAGATGAAGGAAAGAAGGGGAGAAATTCATTTGTGTGGAAAACAATCAGAAGTTTCGCTTGCACCATACAATTAAAATTATTGAAAGATAGTCAACTCTAAATGTAAATTGGGTTGGAAGCCAAGTGAGGATGAGTCTTAACGAAATGCTGCTGTGTGGCACAACATTCGAATTATCAAATTCCTAAGGTTATGAGAATTAATTCAGAGGACAGTGGTGAGGGAAGGGAAGAGATACTTCAGCCATTCAGAAGTTATAACAGAAAAGATGGGTTGTATTTTTATAAAAGATCAGGAAATATTGAGTCTCTTGAGAAGGGAAAAATAATTAGAGAAGCAAAATCATTTCTAGTACAGGGAATCATAACCCATAAGCCAAACAAGTTTAATGACTGTGCAAAGAGTAGTGTCACTCACTACGAGTCAGAACTGGAAGTCACTAGCTGCAACTGTCTCTGAGTTCACTGTAAAATGAGATAATAGTGCTTTTTTATAGTGCCTTTTTTAATGAAGAATGATTACTTTTTACAGATACATTTGAATTAAATGTCATGTGAACAATAAGTTTTTTAACTGAAACCCAGAATTTGAAAATTCTCACCCATTTAGTTAGAGGAAAAAGAATAAGCTTTCCTAGAATGGAATAAAAGATATTTAAGTTCAGTAGTTAAGAAAAAAAGGTTTTGTTTGGTTTTCCGGTTTCAAAATTCACCGTCTCAACGTTCCTTAATTTCTCTTACACAGGAGTGCATGCAACAATAGAGGATGAAGGGAAAATTTCATCCCTGGTAGGCAGAGGAGTGATAATCCTAGGTGTCACCAATATTGCCTCCTTCCACAGCAAAAATTACAATACCTTAAATAAACCCTGAGATGAAGACAGGCTTGATTTCCAAGGGTGCTTGGAGTAACTCCCCTCTGAATAAAATTGAACGGACTCTGCATGAAGTTTATAGCAACAAGTAAGGAATGGTTGTAAAGATATAAAAATGATAAGAAAACGCATGTGGTAAAGTTAGAAACATAATCCAAGGAAGTGATGGACCATTTCAAAAGTGAGATAATGTAAAAAAAAATCAATTTCATTTCATTATATATAATCTTTTGTCAAACTGTTTAGAAAGTTGTGTTCATATATGGGTCAACAAAGCTAGCTTAATTTCTGAAGAAGTAATATAAATTCTGAAGTTTATCAATTGTGTAAGATGGCAACATTGTACTTCAGATTTGGTATTTCATCTAGGATATAGGGCTGGAGAGATGGCTCAGAGTTTAAGAGAATTGACTGCTCTTTCTTGGGTACTGTGTTCAATTTCCAGCAACCACATGGTGGCTCCCAACCATCTATAATGTGATCTGATGCCCTCTTCTGGCTGTAGGTGTACATGCAGACAGAGCACCCATATGCATAAAATAAATAAATCTATTTAAAAAGGACTAAAAATTTTAATCTGGAATATAATGTGAGAAACTTCAAAAATTAAAATCTTGTTATTATAAACAGCAAGAGCATATGTAGTGGAATCTGATACGGTATGTAAATCCCAGCTAAGAGGCCAAACTTCTGTCCTTGCCCCTTTGTTTGACCCCATACCTGTCTCTGTCTCTGCCTCTGTGTCTGCCTTTGTCTCTTTGTCTGTCTTTCTTCTTTCACTAAGGTTCTCCCTTCTTCATCTGTCTCTGTGGATTCACATCCATTGCCTTTTTACTGTATGTGGATGCAATTTAAAACTGTCTAATCACCTGTGCTTTAGATACAAGCAGTGTTCCTCAGCTGCTGGTAAATTACCCGCACATTTGTGGAATTAGACACTTTTGTAAAGCATCCTTCGAACTTGCAAAGTTGTAGTCACCTAAGAAATATAACTTGTCTAAGGCCAGGCATGGTAGTGCATGCCTGTAGTCCCAGCACTTGGGAGGCAGAGGCAGGTGTATCTCTGTAACTTTGAGACTAGCCTGGTCTACAAAGAGATTTCCAGGTCAGCCAGGGCTAAACAGATAAACCTGGTCTCTAAAATACAAAACAAAATAAAGGATTAAAAGAAAAGAGCTACATCTAGTTTGTGTATTTCCTTACTGACTTAATCTGTATTGCAGTTGGGTTACTCTGGTCTCTTTAAAACATCTCAAAGTGGTAGCAGATATTATCAATATCCACAATAGTTTTGTGCTGTGCAAGCATGCTGTGTTTTCTCAGACTTGTCAGTATCTTGCTTAAGCCATCTCATATATAGCTAGTGCTCAATTATGTAAATTATTATTCTTTTCCACCAAAAAGGAAAATATTATTTTCAAAAATAAATATAAATTTGAATGAACTGACAATACATTTTGTTTAATACATTTAAGCTTTTTCTAACCTACATGCACAAATATTCTTTTAAAAAAATCAATTGAAAATACAAATGCACTAAATGGGTGCATTACTGAAGTAATTTAGCATCAAATTATACTTCAAAGCACTTATTTAGCAGAACCAGCACTTTAGCCTATAAAAAAAGTAATCTTAATTATGATAGTTTGGTCTGTTGAGCATTTGACTCATTGTTTCTTTTAGATTACAATGACACTCAATCAATTATCTTTAGCATGATTTGAAACTGAAAAATAATTATAGAGACAAAGATAAAAATGTATTGCGTGATATCTAAGGATCAAAATAAAGTGGAGGCTGTCAGATTGCTCAGCAGTTAAGAGTTTGCACTGCTTTTTCAGGGGCCAGAACTGAGTTGCCAGCTCCCATACTAGGTGGCTCAAAATACCCCCAACTGGAGAAAATCTGCTGTCCCACTCTGGCCTCTCTATGTACCCCTGTTTTAAGCATACATTATATCTTGCACACACACACACGCACGCACACATACACACACAGCAGTAATTTTAAAAATAAAATAAAACTCATTTAATAAATTAGCTCTAATTAAAGTTCATTGGAAAGACTAAATTTAAATGTGTCTCAAACTGACACCCTCATCAATGTCTTGTGATTAGTGATCAGTTCTTCATTGGATTGTACAGACTATTCATACTGCTCCATCAGTAAGAAATGCAAATGAGTAAGTCATTATGTAATGATCTATAGCTGATTAATTAGAATCCTTCGAAAATTATGATTGACAAGACTCTACATTTTATTAGGTAAAAATAAGTGTACTAATATACTGACTAAATATAAATTCATGCATGCATATGTGTTAGAGTCAGGCTGTGCACAGCTATACATCACTGCATACTGTATAAACAAGTATACTTTCAGACTATCCCTTGCCATGTGGTTTTCAGGTGAAAATAAAAGGCACCTTATTGTCAAATAAATAAAAGCGTGTGTGTCAACACCCACAAGGCACATACTGATAACAAGCTTACTCCAAAATGTCAAAGAAGCTCTACCCTATAATCTGTTAAAGCAAATTGGGAGCATGGTATATTAAAATACCAGGGAAAGCCAGGCCCAAAATATGGAACACAGGAAACTGAGAAAATGGTGCAAGTCATTTTCAAAAGGAAGACATCTCACTCTGACTGCAGGTCCCACCAGCTAACTGACCATCAGATGAGGACATCAAAGAAATAACCACTCCTGGCTATCCCAGTCAATAAGCCCATCTCTATGGCTGACAAGGTCTGCTGGAACTGCCATTGATCATCCTCTAAACAAAGTTTTGCATTTTTCTCAGTGACCTACACTCTCCTGGGTCTCATATGGTCTGCCCAATACTTTTCATTCCAATAGAATTGCACGTCCTACTACTCAAGATGGGAGTGCACAGAAGTGTTTCCAGTAGTCAAAATAGGGGGAAGAAATCTTGGTTTTGGTCTGTTTTTCAGCAGAGTTTTGGTAACTATTAGGCTTGATGTTAGATTTGATGTCTTAGGAAGAAACAAGCTTATGTCCTGCTTTTTATATATGATTTTTCTTATTGCTGACAGGCCTTTTCAGCATATTAAATACTCTCTGTGAAGGAAAGAAATGTTGGAGAGCTTTTATTTTTCTGTCAACAAGAGATGTAACATGAGGTTTTGATTGATTTTTTTAAAGGACAGACTTCGCAAATGGTAGAAAGCATTAATAAAGTAACCTGGGGATACAAAGTCAACAGAAAAGGTTCTGGCGTTAGCAGAGAAATGTACTGATGAGCACCCGAAACTACATGGGGAAACTTACACACTACTGCTTACAGGGTAGACACAATGGAATTATAAAGAGAGTTTAAAAACAAGACATCTGAAGAAAGCAGTAAATCCTCACTAAACTTTGCTGTCTTGAGACCACATGGTCTCAGATGATGCAATTTTGAACATATCTAGAGACAAGGATGGAGATGAGCCAGGGAACCTCCTTGCAGAGCTTAAACCACCACAGCCTCCATGACCATGGAGAGGCCAGGTATCTGAAGTCACAAAGCACAAATCATAACAAATAAATAAAAAAAAGAAAAAAAAACTCAAATCAAATACAGGCATTCTTCAAAAACTCCTGCATGTTTGGCAAACAATTCCTTGTTTGCCTGCAGGCAGAAATGTGCTTTGAGAATGATATGGAGAGGTACAGTAAGCAAAAGTCTTCTAGAGTGTTTCCAGATACAACAGGCACACTAGTTATTCGAAAACTTGAAAGTTAACATTTTTGTTTTTCAGAAGATTATTTATTAGACAAAGAAAAATATATTCAAAGCGACAGAAAAATTTTAAAATAAATAGTAAAAAAATCAAGTCTCTCTCTCTCTCTGTGTGTGTGTGTGTATGTGTGTTTTCAAAAGGGTTTATTGACAATCCAGTAGGTACAGTGGCTATTAAAGTCATTTCAACAAACCAAATATATGGAGATAGAGTTAAGAAATAAAATGTATTACAACAGAAAATAGAGCTCTTTGTTTTTATTTGTCTTTTTCAGATTCACTTCTCCCTATCCCAGTAAATTATTTTTTAATCACAAATCACTGAAGGTATAATATTCAAATTTCAATGAAATGAATCTAAATAATTTTTCATCAAAGAAGTGTACCTAATGGTATTACTTTTGCATTGCATTTTCTAACTTCTAATTAAGTTTTCTGAAGCAACAGCAATACAAGCGAGTTGATTTTAGATGAATAATGCCAATCTCAGTGAGAAATATTAAATTCTGGTATCTGTAGAAAAATGTGGCACCTGTTTTCTATTGTACACACCAAGGCAACACTCAGAGGGAAATGAAGTCTAATATAATCATTATTAAATGTTTATTAGTCACAGCTCAAAATCTCATTAATTGTACTGTGGTACAGAAACACATATTTCCCAAGCACAAACAACTTTAAAGTTTGATAATTAAAACTTTGGATGTCAGTATTCTTCCAAAGCAAAGTAACAAGCATTTCAGCTTATCTGGAAATGAAAGCACATTACTAGCAATTCAGTTTTTCAATTTATAACTTAAATTGCATTCTTGTATGTCCTTTCTTTCAAAATAACCTTAATGAACATTTTGAACTGTCATTTATTTATTGTGATAAGTTAAATGTAAAAATGTAAAGCAAAGAATAGGATAACAAAGTAAAATTATATATAGTGAGGGATATGAGCTAGAAATTAGTCAACAGTTATTTTTAAAATTCCTTTTAATTTTTATTAAACATAGATTCTCTTTGGATGCAATATAATCTGAATGAAGTTTCTGCTCCCTGCACTCCTCCCAGTTCCTCTCCATCTCCTCTCACATCCAGATCCACTCCCTTTCTGTCTCTCACTAGAAAAGAACAGGATATTAAAATATAACAACAAAATAACAAAATATAATATAACCAAAACCTATTGTATCAAAGTTGGAGAAGACAAGTCAACAGGAACAAGAACATGCCCCACTAGAAGGCACAAGCAGCAGAGACCCACTCATTTCTTTATTCAGAGGTCATATAGGAGTACTCAACTGAGAGCTTTAACAGATCCAGAGGAACTGGCACAGACCCACATAGTCCCTGTGACTGCTGCTTCAGTTTCTGTGACTTCATGTGAGCTTTGCTCAGTTGTTTCAGAGCGCCTTGTCCTCTGTTTCTTCACTTTTTCTGCCTTCTCTTCTGATGTGCTCCCTAAGCTCTGAGGGGAGTGCTTGGATGGAGACATCTCATTTAGAATGGTGTTTTCTAAGCTAGCTCTCTCTCTCTCTCTCTCTCTCTCTCTCTGTAATGTCTATGGATCATTGTATTTGCTCCCATCTGCTGCAGGATGAAGACCTGTATACGGCACCATTCTATGAGTACAGCAGAATAGTATTATGAGTCAGTAGTGTTTGGTTTTACCCTAGGTCTCTGGGCTATGTAGTGTCTCTTTTGTGGTCATTCAAAACAGTGTCAAGAATGGGTTCCATCTCATGGATTGTCCCATAAGCCAAATCACATATTGTTTTCTCCAGTTGCCCTAGCATATTTTGTAGACAGGACAGATTACAGATCAAAGGTTTTGTGGTTGGATTGGGATAGGCTTAGGTTTTTCACCAAAACTACTTTATTTGGGATTCTTAAACACCCTCCCTTCCCTTCCAACTCCTTGATTTTAGATAGGAGAAAAAAATAGACTTTAGATAGGGAAAAAGGCTGTAGACCTCTTTAACTACTTTCTGCTTATTAGGATTCATAGGGATTACCAAACACATTCTTTAGGTACCAGCAGTCCAGTCCAAAGGCCAACAACAAACAGCAATACGGATGGGAACTACAAGTCAACAAAAACCACAGAACTCAGTTGGATTGCACACAAAGTTCTCTGGAACATTTTTCTCTGCAAAGTCCAGTGTGGAAGCACGAAGCACAAAGATCAGTGCAGCAATGTTGATCCAAGCAGTGAGGTCTCTGAACTGATTGGCTTGCTCTTTGATCACCTCCCTCTGAGGTAGGAGCAGCCTTACCAGGCCACAGAGGAAGACAATGCAGCCAGTCTTGATGAGACCTGATAGACTAGGATCAGAAGGAAGGAGAGGAAGACCACCCTTATCAGTGGACTTGGGGAGGCGCATTTGTGGAGAAGGGGGAGAGAGGGTAGGATTGGGAGGGGAGAAGGAAGGGAGCTACAGGGGGGACACAAAGTTAATAAACTGTAATTGGTAAAAATTAAAATAAAAATATTAAAAAAAGAAGTGATGTCTCAATCTGCATGGCCCTCTAAACATTTCCTCTTCTCAGACTCCACCCAAGGATGTTCTAAGCTGTCCAAAGTCATGCCCCTCGATAAAGTAAAATATCACGTACTCTCTCACAAGCTAATCTCCAGCAAAATATCATGAGTTCAGCTTGCAGCAAAACCTCACATGACAAAACTGAGTCTTCACAGAAACTAGAAATTTCCACTACAGGAAGGTGTTTATGTTCCTCATTCGGGTGCTTGCAGAGTACAAACATGGTTGAAAAAAAAAAAGAAATAATGAAGCTGGTAATAAAATAATAATAATAATAATAATAACAATAACAACAACAACCTGCCTGCCTGCGTTGGTAATTGTGAAACTGAAGAAATGCAGAAGAAACAAAACTTTATGATTGTTTTGACATGAAGGGTAGGTGAGGTAAGAAAATGACAATTAATTCTGATTGTTCAATTCTGGCTTGAACAAAGTGGCTAAGGTAGCATATATGTAAAGTGGAAGGAAGAAAAGAGGAGATTTCTTCCATAGTGTTAGGTGTTTAAGTTTAAGGAGAAATCTAATCTTTATTTGGGGTTTATTATACTTTTGGATATCTTTTTTACCTACAAGGGAAATGAACTCCAAAAAAAAAAAAAAATTTCATGTAAGATTTTCACAAATCCTCTACAGCAAGTGGATACCTTTTGATACAAACTGTGATCTTCGATAATTAAACACTCAAATGCCTTGCAGCACTCTGGATATGGCAACTG
>REGO01000813.1:235488-258635 GCA_010120015.1 Rhombomys opimus
AAAAAAAAAAAAAAAAACATGGTTGAACAAGGAAAGGGTGGGGTATATAGGCACCAGCTCCACTCCTCCACAAAAAATGAATTGTGTTGGTGTTGTCTTCAGCAACAGTGCCTCACTGTTATTTTCTGGAGAGCAACCTATTTTCTGAGCAACAGCCTGGGTGGTTTGGGGATTTCCTTGGAAACTTTCTGCCAGCAACTCAGTTGGATGAAACAAAATCCAGGTACTGGAAGTTTCATTTGGTGAAAATAGATAGCCAGTTGCGTTTTTCTCTCTCTCTCACTATTTGCAGATTTCATGAAGAACAATTCACATATTGTAGGAAGTTTCCAGTGTAATAGGTCTCCATACTGCCTGACAAATGCCATTAAACTCTTGCTATCTCACCCCTCATTGTCTTCCTCAGCCCCATCTCCTCTTTCCCTTACCACCTCATCCTCCCCTTCCTGTCCAATCCTCACCCACATAAGCTATTCTGTTTGTCCTGCTCAGTCAGGTCCATGAGACCCCCAATTCCTTCTTTTATGTCTAAGCCCTTTAGGTCTACTGATTCAAGCATGGTATCATTTGTTTAATAGCTAATATCCAGATATAAGCAGGTACGTATCATATTTTTTTTTTCAAGTCTAGGTTATCTCACTCAGGATGTTTTGTTTTATTTTTCTAGTTCCATTCATTTGCCTGCAAATTTCATGATGTCACAATTTTTTTAAACAGCGGGGTAATATTCCATTGTGTAAGTGTACCACACTGACTTTAACCATTTTTCTGTTGAAGAAGTTTCTAATTTCTGACCATTATGTATAGAGCAGCAATGAACATGGTGGTGCCAGTATCCCTCTAGTAAGATGAAGCATCATTTGGGTATATGCTCAAGAATGGTATAGCTGGATCATGAGGTAGTTACATTTCTGTCTTTCAAGGAACTAACATACAGATTTCCTTAATAGATATTTATGTTTTCAATACCAACGGCAATAGAGGAGTGTTTCCCTTGATCCATTCTTTGCCAGATCGACCTGTCACTTGTATGATCATAGCCATACTAAGTATGAGAGAGAATCTCATTTTAGTTTTAATTTGAATTCCCATGATGGCTAAATATGTTGAAAACTTTTTTAAAAGTTTCTCAGATATTTGAGTTTCCGCTGCTCAGAATTCTTTTTTTTCTTTCAAATCTGTACTCCATTTTTAATTTGATTATTTGTTTTTTTTTAATTTATGTCAAATTTCTTAACTTCTTTATGCATTTTGGATGTTAGCCCTCTCTTGGATGTGGAATTGGTAAAAAGTATTTTCTAATTCTGTAGATTGTTGCTTTATCCTACAGACAGTATCATTTGCCATGCAGAAGTGTTTCAGTTTCACAAGATTCTATTGATAAATTTTTGATCATAGCGCCTGTGTTATTTGTGTTCTGTTTAGAAGTCTTATGTGCCAGTGTATCCAAGGCTGGTAGTCACTTTTTTTTTCCAGTCAGATTCAGTGTATCTGGTTTTATATTGAGTCTTTGACCTATGTGGAATTCGATTTTGTGCAGGCTGATAAGTATGGATCTATTTACATTCTTCTACATGCAGGCATCCATTATGACAAGCACCATTTGTTGAAGATGCTTTTCTTTTTTTCAATGTGTATTTCTGGCTTCTTTATTAAAACTAAGTTACTCGTCTGTGTTTTGGTTTGTCTCTGGGTTTTCAATTTGCTTTATCAATGTGTCTATGTTATGTCAATACAATGCTGTTTTTATTATTATAGCCTTGTAGTAAAAATTGTGATAAGGAGTGGGGAGATTTTCCACAGTTCTTTTACTGTTCATTATTGTTTTAGCTATCTTGAGTTTCGTGTTTTCCATATGAATTTTCCATATGAACTGCCCTTTCAAGATCTGTTAAAAATTCTGTTGGAATTTAATGGGTATTGCACTGAATCTATGGATTGTTTTTGGTAGGATGATCATCTTGCTATGTTATTCCTACTAATCTATGATCCATGGGAGAGCTTTTAATCTTTCTTTAAAGACTTGAATTTTTTGTCATTCAGTCTTTTACTAGCTTGGTTATGTTAGGCTAATATATTTTTATTGTTTGTGGCTAATGTGAAGGGTATTGCTTCCCAAACTTTTTCTCAGTTCATTTATTATTTGTGTATAGTAATGCTAATTGATTTTGTAATTTATTTATTTATTTGTTTATTTATTATGTGTGCTAATCTTATATTCAACCACATTGCTGGTGTTTATCAGACCTAACAGTCGCCTGGCAGAATTGTTGGTGTCCCTTATATATACTATTATATCATCTTAAAAAATACTTTGACTTCTTCCTATTCAATTTTTGTTTCCTTGATCTCTTATAATTGCCTGATTTCTCTAGGTAACATTGCATAGTTTCTGATTTTAGTGGGATTTTCTTGAATTTCTCTTCATTTTAGTTTATGTTGGCTATGTACTTTCTGTAGACTGCCTATTTTATGTTTAGGTATGTTCCCTTTAAGCTCTCTAGAACTTTTATCATGACTTGTTTTGTCAATAGCCTTTTCTGCATCTAGTGAGATTATCATGTGTTTTTATTCTTTCAATTTTTTTGTATAGTGAATTTACTTATTGATTTTCATATACTGAAAATATACCCATTCATATACCCATCTCTGGGTCTGAATTCATCTCTGGGATGATTCATACTCAAACATGACAAATTATCTTTCTGATGTGTTTCTGGATTGAGTTCTAAGTATTTATGTGTATCATTGCATCTACCTTCATAACAGAAGTTGGTTTGTAATTCTGTTTTTATGTTGGGATTTTACATTACTTGATTATCAGGGTAACTGGCCTCATGTAATAAATTAGGAAATGTTTCTTCTGTTTGTCTTTTCTGGAATAGTTTATAGAATATTGGTGTTAATTTCTGAAAGCCTGGTAGAATTCTGAGATAAAACTGTCTCTGAAATTTCTTTTGGTTGGAAGTCTTTTAATGACTGTTTCTATTTCACTAGCCATTTTATGTCTGTTTACATTGCCTCTCTGATCTTCATATCACTTTGATAAATTTTACTTATCAACTAAACCGTTTCTTTCAAATTTTCCAACATGGTGGACTACAGGTTTTTAAAATATGTCCTTATAGCTTTCTGGATTTCATGGTTGTCTGGCTTCCTTTGTTATGTTTATCTTTCCCGTTTTGATTTATTTTAAATTGAATATTCTCTCTTTCTTTTAGTTAGTTTCGATGAGGGTTTGTTGATCTTGTTCATTTTCTCAAAGGAATGAACTTATTGTTTCCTAATTCTTTGTATTATTCTCTTTGTTTTTATTTTATTGATTTTAGACCTGAGTTTGATTATTACTGTCTACTTCTTTTTGGCCAGATTTCTCCTTTTTGTTCTAGAGCTTTCAGGCATGCCATTATGTTGTAATTATAAGATCTCTTTAGCTTTCTTTTTAATGTAGGCACTTAGTGAGATGAACTTGCCTATTAGAACTGCTTTCATTGTGTCCCATAAGTTTGGTTATATTATGTTTTCGTTTTCATTCAATTCTAGGAAGTCCTTAATTTGTATCTATATTTTTGTTTTAATCCAGTTTTTTTTTTTATTCACTAGGAATTTGTTCAATTTCCATGAGTTTTTAAGCTTTCTATTGTTGCTGATATCTAGCTTAGTATGTGGATTCAAGGCGTTATATTCTTATTTCTTGATTTGTGAAGACTTGCTTTGTGTCTGAGTATGTGGTCAATTTTGAGAAAGTTCCATGAGGCAAAAAGAAGCCCCTCCTGCCATCTTGGGTGAAATGTTCTGTAAATATCTATTAGGTCCAATGGTGGAAATGGATCTTAGAAGGGGGAGATATTTGGGATCCACAGGAGATGGGAAGAGATGCTGGAAAGACTGCCACAGGGTTTGTGATGCATAGCTGGAGATAAAACTGATGAGCTGGGTTTGAGAGAAAAATGAAGGAGAGGAAAAGCTCTGCAGTTAGCCTACCTGATTTTCTGGCAGGCATGACCTGTGGGTTAGCAAGAGGTGCCTATTGATTTGCTGGCTGGGATAAAGTGAGGGGCTGATCTGTGTGATCCACACATATGGGCAAGGACAGAAGGAAGGCTGTAGCTGTTTTAATATTGCAGAGCCAAAGATAAGGCAGAGGGATTGGAGCTGGATTGGAATAGTATCTTATATTGTTTACTTATTTCCCGGGTCTGCTGAGCTGGTGTGATCCAAATGAATGCCTGTTGGTTTTAGAGGATATGAAATGGATGACTTGGAAGAATTAAGGCTGGGGGACATCTTTTTGATCCATTGTGGATGATGTCAGATTGTAAAGGAAGACCTTTTCTGCTACAGAGTTGGGGTGTGAGGCTAGGGCAGTTGGATCTGTAGGAGCAGAAGTGTGGATTCAGAGACAGCTACTAAATAGTTACTCTTGATATTTAGAAGATATAATTCTTCATCTATGCTTTAATCATAAAGTAAAATAAAGGAGAGTTTCAATTATTTTTGTTTGTGTGAATATTCAAATGTGTGATCTTTGTATGCATGTGTTACATGTCTGTATGTGAAAATGAATACATGTTTTGCACATGCATGCATGATAACTTGTTATCAAGTGTCTTCCTGGATTGTTTTCTCCTTTATTGAACAAGGGATCTCGACTGAAGTTAGACATTGCTTATCAGCTAGTCTGTGTAGCCATAGTCTATATAAATATTTTATATAGTAAAAGCACATAAAAAAACCCAACTTGTATACTTATGTCTTATTTTAAAGCATTTTGTTTTCATGTTTTCTTTGTATTTTAAGAATTATTCCCCATTATGAATATGAATATTATTCTACAGTTTTATTCAAAATGTAAGAGATTCTTTTTTTGTTTTTTTGATTCTTCAGGTCAGACAGTGAGAAAGATGGTTTACTGTACATGAGTTACACTTGGCCACAAGCGAACAGAACTAGTCCAGAATGCCAAAGGTCCAGGGCAGGGGGTTGTAGGGAAGGCAGCCAGTTTCTCAGGTGTTTTTGGTGAAATGGTATTACAGGTCCATTGAGACAGTATTGCCAGCAGTAGCCTACAGTCCAACAACTTGTACCAGTGTCCTGGCCTTCAGCATCCCCCACTTCTGCTCCTTCAGCCTTCCTGGTGAACAAGCTGATTTACTCGGCCCTCCGTCTCATCTTTCTTCTCTTAGGCCTCAGCCTCTGTATCTAGCTTCTTCTGCCACTTCCTTCTCATGATACAGGAGTATCAAGGAAGATGGTGCTAAGGCTGAGAGCAAAAGATTCATTTTCTTTTTTTAAAAAAACAATTAATTTTACTTATATATTTATTTGTCACAACTTATTCACTTTGTGCCCCGGTTACAGCCTCCTCCCTTGTCTCCTCCCAGTAGCACCCACCCTCCTTCTCCCTCCTATGCCCTTTCCTTAGTCCCCTGATAGGGAAGGACCTCCTTCCCTTCTATCTGACCCTAGCTTATCAGGTCTGATCAAGGTTGGCTTCATCAAAAAGATTCATTTTCAATCCATAAATTTTACTATATTTTGATGGCTTAAAAGGAATTATCAAAAGTTCATATCAAATAAATTATGTTAGTTATTAATCAACTCTATCTGGCAATTTGCAGTGCTATATTTAAATTTATTTATTTGAAAACAATTAATAATGTTTCTTTATTATATTTCTTATTTTGTCCATCACATCAAATATCAAAAGTTTATTAAATTTTCTGTTTTCTTTTTTTTTACTATACTATGTTCAATTTGCAGCCTGACTGACAGCTTTCTTTCCCTCCTCCCAGTCATCCCTCTCTTTCTCCTCAGAGAAGAAGGAGGTTCCCCATGGGTACCACCCCACCCTGGCAAATTAAGCCACTGCAGAACTAGGCATGTCCTCTCACACTGAAATCAGACAAGGGAGCCCAGTTAAGGTAATGGGATACAGAGGGAGGCATGGCAGTTAGAAAGGGCCTCTGTTCCGGTTGTTGGGGGATCTACATGAACACCAAGCTGTGCGTCTGCTACGTACTGCGTTGATGTTTGATTCTATTATAACCATGGATTTGATTTCCTGTTTCAGTTTGGGTTTTACTCCTGCTTTGTAATATTTATTTGTTTGGGTGTGTTGGTATCCTGTGTTTAAAAACTAAATAACAAAAGTATTATTTTTGCTTTATTTAAGGTTTAGACATAAAATTTAGTAATAGCTTTCATTTCTATATAATTTATTTTCCTAGGAAACAAGGCATTTCTTATTTAAAATGGTTTTATTTATATATATACAGTGAACATCTGTTTTGTACTTACTTCCTATGAACTTATTTTTATAGTGTTAGAACAACAAACAAATTCCATAAGAAATACAGCATTAAACTTCATAAAATCTCATCAAAACTATATTTGGTCATTTCAGGAGAGAAAAATCAATTCTCAATTTCTTTGTTGAGAATAATTAGCTTTATGACAATTACAAATTAGCTAATATTTAGAGGAAAATATAAATAAAACAAAAATCTTTGGATGCATTTCAAAAAAGGTGTTTATTTATTCCATTCATATAAAACATTGTATATGTTCTTTTGAGTCTGATATAAAAATACAGTTTGCTGAAATTTACTGAAGAGTTTAATTAGAAAAAAGTAAGATAAAGGATGGATTGCTTATCTATAAATAAATAACAGATAATATAAATTCTTTAGTTTTTAATTTGTTTTGTTTTGTTTTGTTTTTCACTCTTTTCAAGCTAGGGTTTCTCTGTATAGTCTTGGCTGTCCTGTAGACTGGGCTGGCAAAGAACTTACATAGATCCTCCTGCTTTTACCTCCCTGAGTGCTGAGAATTAAAGGCATTCACCATCATGCCTGGCTTAAAGTTATGAAAATAAGAAAACTTAAATGAATATTGTCAGTTCCTCATTGATCTCAAGTTAACCCATCATCTTAAGTGACATGATACAAAATAGGTGCCACGTAAAAGTAGATGAGAAAACAATCATTCTATTTAGGAACATAATAGAATACTAAAATTGAAGATAATATTCAATAATTGAACTACTTTTAGAATGGGAAGCTAAGAGGACAAAAGACTATAATAAGCAGCATTTAATAATATACCTAGAGTCATGTAACATTTATTTAATGTTATGTTACAAAATCATATTTTGACACTTCTGCATTTGGTAAGTCACTTTATTCAGACAACACAATCAGATTTCATAATAGTTACTGGGGGACTTTTCATCTTATCCTTTGAATATTTGAAGTAGTTCATTTACCTATTAAATCGACTTGATGAAGAGATGGCAAGATATTTAAAAAAAATCATTCATCCTGGGTTTTAGTCTCTTCGGTTATTTCTAGAGCAGCTGAGAATTTGCAAGACATATTACAGCTCGTGTTCACAAGGTCAATTACCATCAAATCTGTTGTTCACAGATAGAACAAGATAGTGATGAGTTGGATAGGGAAATACGGGGGCGGGTTGCTCAATGGAAAAGTCATTCTTCAAATGTTCTTGTTTTGTACTTGAGCATCTTTTAAATATATGCCTAGGAGTGGTATAGATGGATCTCAAGGAAGCACTATTCCTAGTTGTCTGAAAAGGTGCCAGATTGTTTTTCAAAGAGGTTGTACAAGTTTACATTCCCAACAGCAATGGAAGAGGGTTCCCCTTTCTCCACAACCTCTCCAGCATGTGTTGTCACTTGAGTTTTTGATCTTAGACATTCTGACAAGTCTAAGGTGAAATCTCAGGGTCGTTTTGATTTGCATCTCTCTGATGGCTTTGAGCATCTCTTTAAGTGTTTCTCTGCCATTCTATATTCCTCTACAGAGCATTCTCTGTTTAGCTCTGTACCCCATTTCTTAATTGGATTGCTTGATTAATTGCTTTTTAAATTCTTTAGTTCTTTATATATTCTGGGTATCAGCCCTCAGTCAGCTATAGGGTTGATGAAGAACCTTTCCCATGTAGCAACTTTATTTTTAATAGCCAGAACCTGGAAACAACCCAGATGTCCCTCAACAGAGGAATGGATACAGAAATTGTGGTACTTTTACACAATGGACTACTACTCAGCAATTAAAAACCAGGAAATCATGAAATTTGCAGGCAACTGGTAGGATCTAGAAAAGATCATGCTCAGTGAGGTATCCCAGAAGCAGATAGACACACACAGTATATAGTCACCTATAAGTGGGCACTAGACCTGTAAGATAGAATAAACATACTAAAATCTGTAAACCTAAAGAAGATAAACAAGATAGAGGACACAGGGTAAGATGATTAATCCTCACCTAGAAAGACAAGTGGGATGGACATTGGAAGTAGGAAAAAACAAGTAATGGGACAGGAGCTTACCACTGAGGGCTTCTGAAAGACTCTACCTAGCAGTGTATCAAAGCAGATGCTGAGACTCCTAATGAAACCTTCAGCAGAATACAGGGAATCATATGAAAGAAGGGGGAGTTAGTATGACCCGGAGAGGACAGGAGCTCCACAAGGAACTAATATATCTGGGCACAGGGGTCTTTCCTGAGACTGTTTCTCCAACCAAGGACCATGTATGGATATAACCTAGAACCCCTGCTCAGATGTAGCCCATGGTAGCTCAGTATCCAAGTGCGTACCCTAGTAAGGGGAACAGGGACTATTTCTGACATGAACTCAATGGCTGGCTCTTTGACTCTTCCCCCTCTCCCCCTGCACTGGAGGAGCAGCCTTGATAGACCACAGAGGAGGACATTGCAGCCAGTCCTGGTGAGACCTGATAAGCTAGGGTCAGATGGAAGGGGAGGAGACCTCCCCTACTAGTGGACTTGGAAGGGGGCAGGGAGGAGATGAGGGAGGAGGGTGTGATTAGGAGGGAATGAGGGCACAGGCTACAGCTGGAATACAAAGTTAATAAACTTTAACTAATATTTAAAAAATAAAATAAAATAAAGAAAAGTCATTGCTCTTTGACCTTGGATGCTCTCCACTCAGGCTTTTTACCTGGATGCGAATGTCCACCACCAGCTTCCCAGCACTGAGGTATTCAGATTTCATCACCAAATTCCCTGTACCTTTATCTTGTTGATAATGGATGATAAGATCTCTAAGCCTCCATAGTTCTTTCAGCTAATGTCTTACAAAAAATCATATATGAATTCTATATAAATATACTCCTGTTAGTTATTTTTCCCCCGGTGTACTTACACTAAGAAAAATTACACTTAAAGCGTTCAGTGGTTAGAACATTAATTATTCTTCATGGACTCATGTGTTGAATCGTCCTAAATAGGAGGCAATATTTTATGAACCACTTGCAATTTTTGGTGGTGAGGCCCACTCTAAGAATGAGGTCACTAATTGACATTTTAGGAAAAAGGATCTTTGTCTTTTAATGGTCCTTTATTTGTTGTGGGAAAACTGCATAGGCTCATTCACCTGCCATATTCTACTTATATGTGGTTCCAAAATAATAGAACCAGGTAATCAGAGACAGAAATGTCTGCAATCCATGAGCCAAAAAAAAAATGTTTCTTCTTCTAAATTATATATTACAAAATAAATTTTGTCAAGACTATGAAAGTTGAACTAATATTATAGATGTAAAAGGTAACATAGGATAGCAGAACTCAGATTGAGGTGCAAGCATTCTTTCTTTCCCATGTATGAATTTGCATATTTTGCAAATCAAAAGACCTTAAAATTCTCTCATGCCAATCAGAATGGATAAAATAAAAATCTCAAGGGATGATGCATGCTGGAGAGGTTGTGGAGAAAGGGAACCCTCCTCTATTGCTGGTGGTAACGTAACCTTATATAATCACTTTGGGAATCAATCTGGCTTTTTCTCAGAAAATTAGAAATAGTGCTACCACAAGATCCAGCAATATCCTAGGCATATACCCAAAAGATGCCCCATCATTCAATAAGGACATTTGCTCAACGATATTCATAGCAGCTTTATTTGTAATAGCCAGAATCTCGAAACAACCTAGATGTCCCTCATTGGAAGAATGGAAACGAAAGTATAGTACATTTACACAATGGAATACTGCTCTGCAATTAAAAAAAAAGGAAATCATGAAATTTGCAGGCAAATGGTGGGAACTAGAAAAGATCATCCTAAGTGAGGTAACACAGAAGCAGAACATTATATATAATCCCTTATAAGTGGTTATTAGCCATATAATATGTGATAAACACACTAAAATCTATAGTCCGAAAGAAGTTAAACAGCAAGGAGGACCGTACGTAAGAGACTGAAACCTTACTCAGAAGGGCAAAGAGGTTAGACATCGGAAGTAAGAGAAGACAAGGAACATGACAGGAGCCTTCCACAGAGGACCTCTGAAGGACTATACCCAGCAGGGTATCGAAGGAGATACTGATACTCATAGCCAAATTCTTGGCAGAATGCCAAAATGCTTATGGAAGAAGAGGGAGATAGAAAGACCTGGAAGGGATAGCAACTCCACAAAGAAACCAACAGAGCCAAAAACCTTGGCTTAGAGGATCCTGCAGAGACCAATTCTCCAACCAAGGAACATGTATGAAGAGGACCAATACCCCCAATCAGTTTCTAAGTATATTCCCTAGTAAGGGGAGCAGAGGTTGTCTGTGACATGAACTCAGTGGCTGGTTCTTTGATCACCTACTCCTTAGCGGGGAGCAGCCTTACCAGGCCACAGAGAAAGACAGTGCAGCCAGTCCTGATGAGACCTGATAGGATAGGGTCAGATGGAAGGGGAGGAGGACCTCCCCATCAGTGTCCTTGGCAAGGGGCATGGCAGGAGATGAGGGAAGGAGGGAGGGATTGGGATGGAATGAGAGAGGGGCTCCAGCTGATATACAAAGTGAATAAACTGTAATTAATAAAATAATATAAAATTAAAATAAAGAAAATAAATTCTAATAAATGAATAAAATTTAAAATAGAATTTGACTATTTTAAATAAAAATTGGAATGGGTTCAATAAGAATGAGTTAATTCAAGTGTTAAAGAATAAATTCTTGAAGTTCAGTGAGACTTGGGGCGTTCTTATTCAAACTCCTTATGACTCAGGAAGTTCTTTCCATATGTTCATTGAAACTCAGGTAGAATTTTAATTTTGCTTTAGGAGTCTCTGAAACTGACCAGATACTCAAGGAACCTCCATCCTCAAGACTCTATATGCTGAAGGACTGCTGAGGAGACCCAAACCAGCTGGATTCTGACAGAAGCTGAGACGATACTCACTGCTTGAAGAGTCTTTTTACCCTGAGCTGCCTCGAAGTCATGCCATTCTCCATGATGCCACAGTTCATTGTTTGTCTCCAACCTTGGAATGGATTTCCCATGCTCATGAAAGTACATTCTCATTCACACTTCTATACATCGCATTTGGTTCACTGTGTTGGACATTCATTATAGTATTTCTTGCTCTGTTATGGGTTACTTCTCTGGTGATAGGTAAATATCCCTGCAGATTTCTCTGAGAATAATATTAAACAACTATAAGAAAATTCGGTTAGTGTTGTGATTATGATCAAAGTATATTATAAGTGCATATAAAATATTGCAATAAAGCATAACATTATATAATTAAAATATGGTAATAAATATTTATCATGCAAATAAATGAATGTAATGATTGCACTGAGATGGAATTCAGGGGTGAAAATGACAGACTACTATTGCAGGGTTGGACATATGAGTAGAGTGAATTGACCCAGGTGCAAAGGTCGTTGCACAATATGTACTAGTCTGGGCTTACATGAATAATTTGTAAACTAAACCTAGTTAAGATTGTTTTATTTACTATGGAAAATTAGATGATATTCATCCCAACTTAAGTCAGTTGCCAAAAGAATTATTTTCCATTGTGAGTGTAAAGTAGGACATCAACAGATATGTATAGTCTATGAACACCTATGCGACTACTATCTGGAGATTTTCTCATTTATTGATCACTTGTAACAGTGGACAAAATCAGAAAATACGCCAATGACAATTTCTAAATCTCTGTGGAAATACTCTGTTATTGCAGAGGAAATAAATCCTTAAGTAGAATATGCAAATTACAGTTTAATTTTCACATTTAAGGAAAAAATTATAGTAACATATCTCTACAAATATTAAGTAAGATTCTTTTCTTTTAAACTAATGTTGTGCCTGGTCTTAAATGCAAAAAGATGTAAAAGAACAACTGGTCACACTACTGTGGTTTCACACTTTATGATTAACAGAGTTTTATAAAATCAGATCAAGAAGATAGGATTAAAGGAGCTCAAGTGGTTTCCATGGTTTCTGAGAAAAACTAATGATTTGGGCATCAACTGAATAGGTATGAATTTCACAGATTCTTGAAGAATACAAAGGCAGTGAGATATTGATTAAGCATATATACATCTGCGTAGAAACTGAATTTCATATTGAGGATAATAAAACATGGTATCCCAGAAAATCTTTGAAGATTATTTTTACTCTCTAAAAGTGAAGCTTCTTTGGATTATAATAATATTTAAAAATATATGCATTTCCTAATCTTGGCAAACCTTCAAGGAATAATTCAACTCTAGTAAATAATAAAATATCAGCAAAATGATAGTGTGTTGGTGTTCTTTTTTAGTGTTTCCTCAGGGAAATTTCAACATAAGTGGAATTCACTAATTCTAATACAAAAGTTATATTAAAGTGTTCACTATGTTATAACCTAGATGATAATTTCTGTGGAAGGTTAAAACTTTGAAATAGTTTTTGAAGGCAGTTTTCCTCAGGGAAGTGGATCCAGGAAATTTCCCAATGCTGTAGGTGATTCCTCACTGTCATGTAAATGGACGTGGCCTTCATTGGACCATGTTGGGGTACTGAAAGATGGTGTGAAGTTTTTATTAAGGCATGACATGAGGTATTTGGAGGCGTAGGAGGAAGGTTGAGAGGTTGATGTGCTCAAAATGCATTGTGCTCATTCATGAAATTGTCAAATATTAAAGTTAAAAAAAAACTCAGTCTAAGAAAAGTTAATTCCTTAAATTTAAAACATTTGCTAATAGACGATACAAAGATGTGTTACATATATATTTTAATTTCATAATCTTCACCCAAATAAGGCGGTGAAAATCTTTAACCAGTTTTCATTATTGTTTATATATACAATCATATCTCAAAATATAACTACTTTTATTTTACTTAGTAAAAATTATGTTTATGTACTTAGATCATACTATCTTTTTTTGTTAAAGGCCAAAAAATTTAAAAGAAATATACTTTCTCAATTTTCACAATACCAGCTGTGAGGCTGAAACAAATTAATATAAAAAATATATAATGTGAAATGCAGAGAGAATGAAGGCATTGAGTAGCAATGAATAAAATAATAAATGGCAGCTAACAAAGGGGTGAGAAGGAATGTATGGAAGTGATATGCTCAACATGAAAAATATGCATATACATATAAATATACATATACGTGTAAAAAGAGCTTAATAATTAAAATCACATTAAGAAGTAATTATCTAACATATTATCACAGGGTGCCAATATAAACCCCAGGTTCTTTTGGTATTTAGTGTCTTTGTGTTCTTCAGTACATAATGAGGAGAAAAATTTGGTTTTAAATGAGATCATGTACATCTAACATTTGATATTATTTTTTATTTCATCACCATTAGAAAAGCTAAACCATCCCAACACATAGGGAACACTACTCCATACCATTTCCTTGTATCATTCTCATATAGTAACACTTTTTCTGCGTGATATAATACTTCTGTCTAAAAATAAGCCCCTCACGTGTAAGGAGTTTTGCCTGTGGGTATTGTGCATTACTTCCTTCTAGAGACTGTTTTTAGAAAAAAAAAAAAAAGATATTTCATTAGTACATATTAATTGATGAATAAATCATTCAGTTAATGTAAAATCGTCTTGAATAGGGCAGGCATTGTTTTTGTTTTGTTTTCTTAGTGATTAATTTATTAATTTAAAAGTACATAAAGAATTCCTACAATGTGTCTAAATAAATTTCTTTCTAATAAGTTATGTTTGGTTTTCGACAGTTTGTAATCTTGCCATGAAAGAAACTTGAAACCAATAATTATATTTTGATTACTAATAACCTCTTAGCAGACTGAATCACCATTTTTTCTGAGATCCCTAACATTTCCCAAGGCAGTAAAACACACATGACAATGCTAATCAAGTGAAAGAAAAATAAAACAGCTATGGTTCTGGATAAGATAAAACCTGTGAAAAAGTACTGAAAAAGAAAAGAATAGGATGAGTCCAAGATGGCGGTGACCAGTACATCATATCTGAGGGGCACAGGATCTGAAACCCCGAAATTAGTGAGTGGAGGGGCAACTGAAGCCAGAACATCTACATAGAGGCGTCCTCGGTGAGAGGGTACAACCCATGAGCTGGGACAGTTTGGATCCAGGTCACCCGTGGACATCTGCTGGGTCGGTGTGTGCCAAATATTCAACCCCCTGCGCTCTGCCTTGCCCCAAGCACTGGCCTCCCTCCTCAGCAGAGGCTGCAGTGGTTGGCTCAAGCAGGATCCTCCTTGCTCTGTGACTGAGACAGCAGAGGTGGCAGCTCTACTGGTTTCCCAAGTCTGTGGCTGTAGCAGTGGCTGTGGTGGCCTCCCAGGACTGCGCCTGCAGGAGCTGGCTGCCTCTACCCGAAGCAGGAGCCTCCCTGCCTGGTGACAGAGATGGCAGAGGATGCTGCCCTAAGTACTGCTTTCCCTGCCCAGCATCCGAACAGTGACAATGCTGGGCTGATGGATCTCCTACACTTTCATTTTACCTGCAGGCCCAAATCTCAGCATAAAGAACAGGGAGAACCCCTGTGGTTTTTTGGTTTGTTTGTTTTTCAATCAAGTGATTGCCCCTTCAAATGAGTGCCTGTAGAGCCCCAGTTGCAGGGTCGCTATAATGCTAGCAGCCAGGCATGGGAACCCTCTGACCCACACCTCCACTGTGGGAAACGTAGGGATAGCTGGAACAGCGTTCTCAACATTGAAGCCCCTGTTCTGTGGTTCTCCAAGTGGAGTCCAGGCAAACAATTCCTGGAGCAAAGAGGGTGCAACCCAGACATATCTGAATGTCTGGAGGACAGTAGGAGACGCCTGTGGGCCACCTGTGCATGTGCATTGCTCTCATAAATGGCACCAGCACCCACACCTGTGCTTACATTACACCCTTGCAGGTATCTACACACTTCAGCACCCTGTCCTTCCAAGCACATTTCTGTGCACACTCCTGTGCTTGCATACATGCACTTGTGACCTTCCTCCCTTAGCTACAGCGGAAACACCAACATCCACCCTTGAACCAGTGAACCTCTCTCATCTGCCTGAAGAATACTCCACACACCAGAGACAGACAGAACAATGATGAGCAAAGGTTACAGATAAGCAAATGGCTGGAGGTGGAGTTTACAGACAAGCAGATGGCTAGAGGTCAACATAAGAACATGTCCAACAAATCAGTACATAATGGCTTCACCAGCAACACCAAAAATCAATAGATATTTTAATTCATCAGAAGCTCAGGAAAATTATCTCAAATCTATGCTTAACTGGTTATTAGAGGCACATAAAGGGGAAATGAACATAGCTCTCAAAGAAATACAGGAGGGAACCCTCCTCCACTGCTGGTGTGAATGTAAACTTGAACAACCACTTTGGTAATGAATCTGCCTCTTTCTCAGAAAATAAGGAATAGTGTTACCTCAAGATCCAGCTATACCACTCCTAGGCATAGATAACCTAGATTCCCCTTTCTCCAGCATCTCTCCAGCATGTGTTGTCACTTGAGTTTTTGATCATAGCCATTCTGATGGGGGTAAGGTGTAATCTCAGGGTTGTTTTGATTTGCATCTCCTGATGACAAAGGATGTTGAACATTTTTTAAGTGTATCTATGCTATTTGATTTTCCTCTATTGAGAATTCTCTGTTTAGCTCTGTACCCCATTTTTCAATTGGAATACTTAATTTGTTGCTTTTTAATATTTTTATTCTTATTAATTACAGTTTATTCATTTTGTATCCCAGGTGTAGCCCCTTCTCCCATCCCCTTTCAATTCCAGTCTTCCCTCCCTCTTCTCCTATGCCCTTCCCCCAGTCCAATGATAGGGGAGGTCCTCCTCCCCTTCCTTCTGACCCTAGTCTGTCAGGTCTCATCAGGACTGGCTTCATTGTCTTCCTCTGTGGACTGGGAAGGCTACTCTCCACTCAAGTGGAGGTGATCAAAGAGTCAGCCCATGAGTTCATGTCAGAGATGGTCCCTGTTCCTATTTCTGGGGAATCCTCTTGGACACTGAGCTGCCATGATTTGTTGTTTTTTAACTTCTTAAGTTCTTTATATATTCTGGATATTAGCCCTCTATCAGATGTGGGGTTGGTGAAGATGCTTTCCCAAACTGTAGGCTGTCGTTTTGTTCTGATGACAGTGTTCTTTGCTTTATAAAAGATTTTTATTTCATGAGGTCCCATTAACTGATTGTTGATCTTAGAGCCTATGCCATTGTCGTTCTCCCAAAGAAGTTGTCTCCTGTGCCAATAAGTTCAAGGCTCTTCCCCATTTTCTCTTCTAACAGATTTAGTGTGTCTGGTTTTATATTGAGGTCTTTGATTCACTTAGACTTTAGTTTTGTGCAGGATTATAAATATGAATCTATTTGCAATTTTTTACATGTAGACATCCAGTTAAACCAGCAACATTTACTGAAGATGCTATCATTTTTTCCATTGTATTGTTTTGGCTTCTTTTTAAAAAAAATCAAGTGTCCTTAGGTGTGTAGGTTTATTTCTGGGTCTTCTACTTGATTCCATTGATCCACCATTCTGTTTCTATGCCAGCACCATGCAATTTTTATTACTGTTGCTCTATAGTATAGCTTGACATAAAGGATGGAGATACCTCCAGGAGATCTGTTATTGAACAAGATATTTTTTTAGCAATTTTTAATTTTTGCATTTGAAATTGAAATTGTTCTTTCAAGGTCTGTAAAGAATCATGTTGGTATTTTGATGGGAGCTGCATTGAATCTGTAGATTGTTTTTGGTAGCGTGGCCATTTTCACTACTGATTTAATCCTACTGATCCATGAGCACGGGAGATCTTTCCATCTTCTGATATGTTCTTCAATTTCTTTCTCCAGAGACTTGAAGTTATTTTCATACATGTCTTTCACATGCTTGGTTAGAGTCACAACAAGGTACTTTATGTTATTAGTGGCTAATGTGAAGAGTGTTTTTTCCCTAATTTCTTTCTCAGCCCTTTTTCCTTTTGTATATAGGACGGCTACAGATTTTTTTTTTTTTTTAGTTAATTTTCTATCCAGCCACTTTACTGAATGCATTTATCAGCTCTAGAAGTTCTCTGGTAGAATTTTTGGGGTCACTCATGTATACTATCATATCATCTTCAAATATTGATACTTTGAATTCTTTCTTTCCAATGTGTATTCCCTTGTTATCCTTTAGTTGACATATTGCTCTAGCTAGGACTTTAAGTACTATGTTGAAGAGATACAGAGACAGTGGGCAACCTTGCCTTGTCCCTGATTTCAGTAGGACTGGTTAAAGTTTCTCTCTATTTAGCTTAAGGTTGCCTAGAGGCTTGCTGTATATTGTCTTTGCTATGTTTAGGTATGTGCCTTGTATTCCTGATCTCTCCAAAACTTTAAACTGAACAGGGTTAGATTTTTGTTGAATGCTTTTTAGGCATCTAAAGAGATGATCGTGTGTGTGTGTGTGTGTGTGTGTGTGTGTGTGTGTTTTCCCTTTGTTTGTTTATGTGGGATTACATTGATGGATTTCCATATATTGAATTACCCCTGCATGTCTAGGATGAAGCTTGCTTGGTCACGGTGGATGATATCTTTCATGTGGTCTAGCAAGAATCTTTTATATCATAAAATTAAACCATGTAAGAAAACATTCTGAAATATAATATATTACATTTTAAATAAATAGAAAATTTACTAAAGGGGAATGTTAAGATCATTTTCTCCTCAAACCATTGTGTGTTTCATCTAAAAAAAATAGGTATTTAAACTTGGTTTAATAAACAATTTTGTAAGATTTTAGCATCACATAGCACTGTCATGCCAGATTGCTCAAGTTATTCTTTCTGGTATTTTTCAAATCTGAACATAGAAGAAATTGATAACAAATTTCCTGTTGGTAGCCATCAACAAAAATTAGCATTATTTCTCTTGATTGAAGATAGCACTCTTTAATTTGAGAATTAGTGAACAGAGATTTGGGAATTTGTAATATGAACTGATGATCCCTTCCAAATGTATTTCATTATAGTCATGAAGTTAGTCAGGTTAAATCATGGGTAAATAATGTATTAAATTAAAATAGGCAACACTCATGAAAAGTAAATTTTATGAATATATTAGTTGTATGTGAAATTCTATCCTTTATGAATATATTATGAATGCTATCCTTATGAATATATTAGTTGTATGTGAAAATTATCTATTGAGGATTTCACTTTCAGTCTTAGGGAATAATTAAGCCACAAGAGAAAGGTAGGCAGGGGTTCTTCCAAAAAAAAAAAAAAAAGAATGCCATATCAGTCTTATGATATAAAAACTAAGTCAACTTTACTTTAAATAATATAATAGATTTCTGTGGCTAATCAAAATAGCAGTGAGTCCCTAATAAAATTTCAAGCACACATAGAGGTTTTCCTAAATAGGTACATTCAAAGTAATACAAGGTTACGTGAACAAATCCATGCATAACAGCTTTATTAGTAATAACCAGAAACAATCTAGATGTCCCTCAACCAAACAATGGATAATAGAAACTGTGATACATTCATAGTATGGAATATTACTCAGCTATTAAAAATAAGAACATCATGAAATCTGCAAGCAATTGGATGGGACTAGAACATATCCTGAGTGAGGAAACCCAGACCTAGAAAGACACACATGTTGTGTACTCATTTATGAGTATGTATTCCCTGTAAAGTACAGGATCACCATCCTTCAATCAACAGACCCAAGGAAGCTAAGTACCAAGGAGAGCCCAAAGGAGGATGTTTCCCCTTAATTTAGAAGGGGAAATGAAATAGAAATCTAAAGTAAATGAAGGGAGAGAACTGGGTGTGAGAGGGGGGTGGTGAGGGGAATAGAAGGAAGATCAGTTGTGGGGAAAGGGAGGCGGTCTGGGACACAGAATTAACATTACAGGGGATATCTATGAGATGGTGTAGGCTTCGTGGAGTCCATGGTGGGGGCCTTAGCTGAGCCTTCTAGCAGCAGAGAGGGGTGTATGGAGCCTGAAATAAATGGCCACCTTCTATAACTAGGCAGAACTTCCAGTGAGGATGGGGACACCAACCCCACACAAAACCTTCGATCTAGCTAATTAATAACTGGGCCCATTTCAGTCTTGTGCAGCGTGAGAGAGACAGCATTAATAATATTCTGCTACTCTTTCAAACAGGATGCTAACGTAACTGCCATCTGAGAGGCTTCACACAGCAGCTGATGGAAACAGATTCAGAAACCCATAGTCAAACATTAGGCAGATCTCAGGGAATCCTGTGGAAAGAAACGGGGGGGGGGTGTAAAATAGCCAGAGAGGCTAAGGACACCACAAGAAAACCTACAAAATCAACTACCCTGCACCCACAGGGCCTCACAGAGACTGAACAACCAACCAGAGAGCAACCATGGGGCAGTTATAGACCCCCACTTCCCCCTACACCACCCCATCATCTCCCCACACATACATAACAGATATACAGCTTGGTGTTCATGTGGGACCTCTAAAAGCAGGAGCAGGGGCTGCCTCTGACTCTGTTGCCTGCATTTGGATCCCTTTCTCCTAACTGCCTTCTCAAACCTCAGCATAAGAAGATGCTGGGGCCTGGAAAGGATCATCTTGAGTGAGCTATCCCAGAAGCAGAAAGACACACACGGTATATACTCACTCATATAGACATGTAATATAGGATAAACCTACTAAAATCTGTACATCTAAAGAAACCAATCAAGAGAGAGGACCCTGACTAAAATGCTCAATCCCCATCCTGGAAGGCAAAGAGGAAGGACATCAGAAGAATAAGAAAACAGGAAACAAGCTAGAAACCCGCCACGGAGGGCCTCTGAAAGGCTCTGCCCTGCAGACTATCAAAGCAGATGCTGAGATTTATGGCCAGCTGTCGGGCAATGTGCATGGAATCTGATGTAAGAAGTGGGAAATAGTAAGATCTGGAGAGGACAGGAACTCTACAAGGAGAGCAACAGAACCAGAAATTTGAACACAGGGGTCTTCCCAGAGACTCCAACCAAGTACCAGGCATGGAGATAACCTAGAACCCCTGCACAGATATAGCCCATGGCAGTTTAGTGTCCAAGTGGGTTACATAGTAATGGGAAGAGGGACTTCCTGTGACATAATATGAATGGCCTGCTCTTTGATCACCTCCTCCTGAGTGGGGAGCAGCCTTACCAGGCCACAAAGGTAGACAATGCAGCCACTCCTGATGAGATCTGATAGACTAAGATCAGAAGGAAGGAGAGGAGGATCTCTCCTATCAGTGGACTTGGGGAGGGGCATGAGTGAAGAAGGGGTTGAGAGGGTGGAGTCCGGAGGGGAGTCGGGAGAGGCTGATGGGGGGGATACAAATTGAATAAAGTGTAATTAATAAAAAATAAATAAATAAAAAGAAGATGGGCATATGAAGCAGTCCTACTTGTTATGCCAAGGCAGGTTTATGCCAGAGGAAGTTTTCCCTTCTCTGAGAAGAAAGAGAGGTGAGTACAGTAGGAGGTGATCAAGGTGAAGGGAGGGACTGGATAGAGAGGAAGAGAGGTGAGAAGGAGGGACTGGGAGAAGAGGAAGGAGACAAACTACTAAGGGGATGTAAAGTAAATAAACTAATTAATAAAAACAATCCAGAAACAAAACAGAAGAACAACAAAAATAAAATTCCAGGAATGTAATAACTGTGGATTAATTACTCTGTTTTGATTGAATATAAGATAAGGAAATCAGTACTAATTATCTTGAGATTCATTTCTTAGATTTCATATGCTTGATAGTTCCTCAAATATAAACAATATAAAACAGAAGTAAAAAATACAATGGTTACACCTTTACTATTTTAGTGTTAGTGTTATTATATTCTTGACATGCACTTGCCTAAATAAGATGAAGCTTCATAACACAAAAATGTGACCATTATTAATACATCTTGAAGAGATTAAAGTAATGCAAAGCACCCTTGATCATTTTCCTGACCACTTATTAGAAGTGTCTCTATACTGTCATTAGCTGAGATTCTCCTCCAAGGTTTCTGTGTCCTTGTCAAGTAATTGCCTCAGAAGCAGATCAATGAGAATCTATAAAGGAATTAGGATCAAACAGAGTTTAAATACCCTTTTCTAAGTAGAAGGGTCTTTGCACATTAGCATACAGCAATTAATATACATATATGCTTGCCACCATTCCTGATTATTCTCTACCAAGCAAAGGATTCACAGAGCTGCAATATGCTTTACAGGAATCTAAAACAGTCACAATATTTTTTTAAAGTGCTATTTGAGCGCCCAAAATTTTTCCCTTGCTTTACCATGGGAAGATTAAAGGTGTTTTTTTTTTTTTTGTTTATATGCCTAGAGAATTGTTCCACACGGTAGGAGGGAATTGATTATACCAGTAGCATTAAATTTAGTTACTTTCATCAGTGGCCAAGGTGAAAGTCTAGAACTTCCAAAACCTAAATAACGGCTGAACAAATATCTATTTAAAATTACTCAGTATCAGCTGTCAACATAGTCAACTCTATATATCACTGTAGAAATTATTGTTTGAGCACATAATATGAGAATATAAAACATGGAAGTTTACTATTGCCATTATAAGTAAGCTTATGATACAGCACAGGGAGTCTATAATAATCTACTTTGAGAAAAATAATTAAACTAAAAATAGAAAAATATTAAAATCTGTGGTATGACCAATTAAATAAAATTAATAACTTAATGATAAGTGTTCTTTGATTTTCTTTTTAATTTTACATGCCCTAGAGGTAGGTTGTTAAAAGTTAAGTGCAGTGCCTGTAGTTATTTTTATGGTTGATTAAAATAAATTTTCAACTGGGCATGGTAGCACATTCCTGCAGTCCAAATATGGAATAAGGAAACAGTGATTTGGGAGTTGAAAATCATCCTTGGATAAATAGGGATAGATAGTTATTTTGAGGCAAATCTGAGTGACAGGAAGTGGTGTCTCAAAACAGACAACAACAAAAATAAAATAAATCTTTCCCTTGTTCTTATTTTTTAAACTTTTCCATATACATTATTATAAGATTTAAAATATATGATATCAAATGAGCATTTTCATATAATAGTCAAATATTCCACAGAGAATGGCAATCTTTTTGTGAGGTACCTACAATATATCTATAGTAACTCTTTGCAAGACAGACATTTTAGGAAGCTAACAAACACAAGACAATTCGGAGAGTTAAGTATTTGATTGACAACAAATTGTGAGTCTTATTTACCCAACATTTGACATGCAGTTTGACATTTACTCTCCTTTTCAAACATCTACTGAAGCTATGCCCTTTTTGAAAGAAATTCCTTGTTTTTCTCTCTTGAGTTTGTAAATATTATGAACATTGATCATTTACGGGATATATGCTCATGAATACTATTTTAATTTCTGTACTCCCTGCTTGCTTTGTTGATCTTCTTCCTTTCTGTGTAGTCTTCTCTCCTTTTCCATTAGTCCTTTTCACCATTATATGTAGAAAGATTATTAATGTGGTATAAACCGTAAATTTAGTGTGGCAGCAGTTTCCTTAGCCAGCTATTTACCCAAGTAATGACGCATGGAGACTATGATTTCTTTAATTAGCCTTGAGAGCAATACTGAACAATTATCACTCTCTCCTAAACTTCCCTGCTAGTGGCTAGGTTACTTCCTCTAAACCAAATTCCCCATACTTACATTTTTTAAAGTTTATTTATTATTTATTTATTTATTTTATTAATTACATAAAAATTAAAAAAAATGCATTATTAACTCTGTATCCATTGAACACATGACAGGAGTCTACTGAGCGCATCTGAAAGCCTCTAACTAGCAGTGTTTTCAAAGCAAAGACTCATGACCAAACCTTTGGCAGAGTACAGGGAATC
>REGO01000813.1:259160-272589 GCA_010120015.1 Rhombomys opimus
GGAGGACCTCCTCCCCTTTCATCTGACCCTAGCTTATTAGGTATCTTCAGGCTTGGCTACAAAGTCCTCCTCTGTGGCCTAGCAGGACTGCTCCTCCCCTGGTTGCATTTTTAATCATCATCTGGGTCCTGTTCACTTCTCTTGATGTTTCTTGAACCTTGCTTTTGGCTTAATCCCACTTCCTTTCTCTTTATCCTCCCCAGCAGAACCCAGATTCCCACCCTATTCTCTCTGTTGCTCAACATTGACTGGTTAGCATTTTTAAAAGCAGAACAACAACAGCAAAAATGGTGGGCATGTTTACACAAAATTCAAACAGGAAATATTTAGAATAAGCATTACAATGCCATGCCCTGATTTAAATCAGACAGTGAGGTAGAGAAATCAGCATTTGAATAGACAAGGATAAACTTTACACAGTTGGCACAAAAGCATTAAGGAAACAATTATGCTTTTGTCTCTGAGGTCAAATTGATTTTTCTCAAATATTTTAATAACGCATTTCCCTCATATTTTCTTTAATTATTTTATAGTTTTAAGTCTTTTTAATTAATTTATTTATTCACTTTACATCCCAGTAGTAGCCCCTTCCCTCCTCTCCCACCTTCTCTCATGCATCCCCCCACCCCTATTCCTCAAAACAGGGGAGCCCCCTATCCATCCACCCCAGCTAATACAGTGCCATGAGAACTCTTCTGCTGTGGCCTGGTAAGGTGGTCCCTTCAGAGAGAAGTGACATAAAAACATACAACTGAGTCCGTGTCAGAGACATCTCTGCTCCCCTTACTAGTGTACCCACATGAAGCTGCCCATCAGCTATATATATGTAAAGGAACAAGGTCCAGTCCATGCATGGTCCTTTGTTAATGCTTCAGATGCCACAGGCTGCTCAGGGCCCTGGTTAGTTGGCACTATTAGTCTTGTGGAGCTCTTGTCACTTTTATGTCCTCTTACTCCCCCCCCCCAGACTTTTCCATTAGACTCCCTATGCTTTGCCTAATGTTTGGCTGTGAGTTTTAGCACCTGTTTCAAACCTTTGCTGGATGTACCCTTTCAGAGGACAGCTCTCATAGTCTCCAGCCTGCAAGAATAGCAGAGTATCATAAATAGTATCAAGGGTTGGCTCTTTTCCATGGGGTGGTTCTTGGGTCAGGCATTGCTTGGACATTCCCTCAAACTCTGCTCTATCTGTTCTGTCTTTGTCCCTGCAGGTCTTGTAATCAGGGTAAGTTTTGGTTCAAAGGTTTTGTGGGTGGGTTTGTGTTCTCCTCCATCCATTCATAGTCTTATCTAGTTAGAGGGTGTCCTCTTCAATCTCCATGGCTCCAGCTACTACAAGTCCTAGGTAGAGTCCCCCTTGTATCTTCTCAAAGGTTTACTGATTTAGGACCCCACCAACCATTTCTATTTTCTCTACAGATATTCTGCCCTCCAGCTCCTACTCTCCCTAGATATAATCTCTACCCATATTTCTCTCTGCACTCCCTCTTCTACCTCTTCTTCACTTTTCATCCACTACCTCTGTCTATTCCATTTCTCTTTCTGAATGAGATTTATGCATTGTTCAGTGGGTTCTCTTTCTAGGTCTGTGTTACTTCACTCAGGATGATCTTTTCTAGTTACATCCATTCGCTTGCAAGTTTCATGATTTCCTTGTTTTTCATGGCTGAGTAGTAGTCTATTGTGTAAAATGTGTGACAGTTAATTTCTTTATTTCTTCCCTAATGCAGTGATTATTGATCAGGGAGTTGTTCAGGTTCTATGAGTGTATATATTTTTTGTTATTTCTGTTATTATTGAGATCTTGCTTTAATCCATAGTAATCTGATAAAGAACAATGGGTTAAATCAATTGTATTGTATCTTTTGAAGTTTGCTTTGTGACTATGTGGTTGGAGAAGGTTCCATTTGCTGCTGAGAAGAAAAATACCTTCTTTTGTGTTTGGGTGAAAAGTTCTGTAGATATCTTTTAGGTCCATTTGATTCATGTCCTCTATTAATTTCATTATTTATCTACTTTGATTCTGTTTTGACATTTCCAATAGTGAGAGTGGGGTGTTGAAGTCTACCACTATTAATACACAGGGACTGATGTTTGATTAAAGCTCTAATACTGTTTCTTTTTACAAATCTGGATGCCCTTGCACTGGTGGCATAGATGTTCAGGGTTGAGATATTCTTTTGGTAGATTTTTCTTGTGATTAAAATAAGTGTCCTTCTTCATCTCTTTTAATTACTTTTAGTCGAGGGAGGATCCAAGATGGCAGTGACCAGCGCTCACCATTTCTGAGGAGCAGAGGATCTGAAACTCCAAAATTGGTGAGTGGAGGAGCAGCTGAAGCCAGAATATCAACATGGAGGCTTCCTGGACAAAAGGGGGCAACATATGACCTGGGAAAGATTGGATGCAGGTCAGCTGTGGATATCTCCTGGCACGGAGAGTGAAGATTATTCCACCACCCTGCACTTCCCCTTGCCCAGAGCATGGATCTAACTGTTCAGTGACTGAGACAGCAGAGGTGGCTTCCAAAGTACATCTCTCCCTGCCCAGCAGCCAAACAGCAGACTCTGCTGAGATGACACAACTGAGCTAATGGATCTCTAACACTTCATTTGCCCATGCGGGCTAAAATCTGAGAGTAGAGACCAGAGGGAAATCCTGTGCTGTCCACATAGTCCCCAAGCAAGTGAGTACACCTTCATGTGAATGCATGCAGAGCCTCAGACCCAGGTTCCCTCAATCCTGGCAGCCAAGAATGGGATCCTTCCCACCCACACCTCCACTGTAGGCTACATAGGGATTCCTGGGACAGCATACTCAACATTGAAGCCCCTGTTCTGTGAGTCTACCTGCAGAGTCCAAGCAAACAATTCCTGCAGCCAATATGGTGCAACCCAGACATATCTGAATAGTTGGAAGGCAGGATGACAGGTCTGTATGCCACTGAGGCATTCAGGGCATCTGCACATGTCCATTGTGGCCACAAATGGTTCCAGCAGACTCATCTGTACTTAAGCTGCACCCTTCCAGGCATCTACACACTCTAGTAGCCTGTCCTTCAAGGCACATTTCCCAGCACCCTCCTGTGCTTGCACACATGTACCTGCAACATTCTTCCCTTAGTTAAAATGTAATGCCAGCATTCATTCTCTAACCAATGGACTTCTCTCATCTTCCAGAAGAAGACTCCACACAACAGAGACAGAAACACCCAGTATAAAGTACATACTCCAGGAACAAGAGGGAAGGTTACAGAAAAACAGATGGCTAGAGGTCAGCATAAGAGCATGTCCAACAAAAATCAGGACATCATGGCTTCACCAGCAACCCCCAAAATCAATGGATATTTTAATTCATCAGAAACACAGGAAAATGATCACCAATCTATACTTATCCAATTATTAGAGTCACAAAGAGAAGAAATGAACAAAGCTCTCAAAAAATTACAGGTAAAAACAGCCTAAGAAATAGAGACACAAATAATGTCTCAATTAGAAGCATGTAGAGAAGAAACAAACAAACAAAAATAATAGAGGTCATCATAGAAAGACAAGGATCCACATTCAAACAGATGAAGCAAATGGTGAAAGACATGAAAACAGATTTAGATTCAAAAAAGAAAACACAAACAGAGAAAACCCTGGAGCTGGAGAACTTAGAGAAAAGATCAGGGACCACAAATGTAATCATCACCAACAGAATACAACAGATGGAAGAGAAAATCTCAGGCGCTGAAGTTACAATTGCAGAAACTGATACATATCTCAAAGAAAAAGTAAAATCAGAAAAAGTTCCCAAAACAAAACATCCAGAAAATCAAGAATGTCAAGAAAAGATGAAATCTTAGAATAATAGGAATAGACAAAAGGAAGATTCCAGGCTCCATGGTACAGAAAATATTTTCAAGATAATCATAGAAAGAAATTTTCTCAAGTTAAAGAAAGAGATTTCCATAAACAAACAAGAAGCCTGCAAAACACCAAATAAACTAGACTAGAAAAGAAACTCCTCATGTCACATAACAGTCAAAACACTAAATCTATAGAACAAAGAAAAAATATTAAAAGCAGCAAGGGAAAAAGGCCAAGGAATATATAAAGGTAGATCTATCAGAATCACACCAGACTTCTTTACAGAAAGAAAGCCAGAAGAGCCTGGGCAGATGTCATGCAGACTGTAAGAGATCACAGATGCCAACTCAGACTAAAATATTCCACTACAAAACTAAACTTAATATCTACACAGCAACACAAACCTACAGAAGATACTAGAAAGAAAAAATCCAATCTAAAGAAATCAACTACACCCAAGAAAACACAGGATACAGAGAACTTCACAAACAAAAGTTAAAAGATAACAAGCAATGAAACACAGGTACACCACCAACTCCACAATAAAAGGAAATAACATTCATTGGTCACTATTATCTATCAATATCAATGGACTCAAATCTCCAACAAAGACACAGATGAACAGAATTTGTGGAAACAGAATCCAACATTCTGCTGCATCCAAGAAGCACACCTCAGCAACAAAGTTAAACACTACCTCAGAGTAACGGCCTGAAAAGATGTTTTTCTTGCAAATGAACCCAGAAAACTAGCTATCCTACTATCTAATAAAATAGATTTTCAACCAAAATTAATCAAAAAAGATTGGGAAGGGCACTTTATTTTCATCAAAGGGAAGATCCACCAGGAGGACATCACAGTCCTGAATATCTATGTCCCAAATACAAGAGCACTTGTAGATGAAACATTATTAAAGCTTAAATCACACATCGATCCCAACAGCTTAATAGTGGTATACTTCAACACTCCACTATCATCAAGAAACAGATCATCTAGACAGATGCTAAATAGGGAAATAATGGCACTTACAGAGGTCCTAAATCAAATAGAATGAATAGATGTTTACAGAACTTTTCACCCATACTCAAAAGAGTATACCTTCTTTTCAGCACCTCGTGGAAACTTCTCAAAAAATTGACCATATATTTGGGCACAAAGCAAGCCTCAACATATACAAGAAGATTGAAATAATTCCTTGTATCCTATCAGACCCCCATGGGCTAAAGTTAGACCTCAGCAACAACAGAAATTACAAAAGCCTACATGCACAGGGAAACTAAACAACTCTGTACTCAATGACAGCTTGGTCAGGGAAGAAATGAAAAGAGAAATTAGAGACATCTTAAAATCCATTGAAAATGAAATCACAACTTACCGAAAATTATGGGCCACAATGAAAGCAGTGCTATGAGGAAAGTGCATAGTACTAAGTGCCTCCACAAAGAAGAGAGGGACACCACATATAAGCCACTTAACAGCACACCTAAAAGCACTTGAACAAAAAGAAGCAGACACACCTGAGAGGAAAAGAAGATTAAAAATAATCAAACTCAGAGCTGAAATCAATGAATTAGAAACAAAGAATACAATTCAAAGAATCAATGATACCAAGAGCTGGTTCTTTGAGAAAATCAACAAGATAGACAAACCCTTGGCAAACTAACTGAAAGCCAGAGAGAAACTATCTAAATCAGCAAAATCAGAAAAAAAAAAAAAAAGGGAAACATAACAAGAGACACTGAGGAAATCCAAACAATCATTAGGTTTTACTAAAAAAGCCTATATGCCACAAAATTTGAAAATGTAACTGAAATGGACAATTTTCTTGGTAGATTCCATTTATCAAAATTAAATTAAGATTAGGTAAATATATTAAATAGTCCTATGTCCCCTAAGGAAATTGAAGCAGTTATCAAAAGTCTCTCTTCCAAAAAAAGCTCAGGGCCTGATGGTTTCAGCACAGAATTCTACCAGATCTTCAAAGAGCTAACTTCAAGTTAAATAGTTCTATTTAAACTATCCCGCGAAATAGAAACAGAAGGATCATTACCAAACTCATTCTATGAACCCACAGTCACCTTGATACCTAAACCACACAAAGACCCAGCCAAAAAAGAGGACTTCAGACCTATCTCTCTTATGAACATTGATGCAAATATACAAAATAAAATACTTGCAAACTGAAGCCAAGAACATGTAAAGGATATCGTTCACTATGACCAAGTAGGCTTCATTCCAGGCATGCAAGGGTGGTTCTACATACAGAAATCCATCAATGTAATCCACCACATAAACAAACTGAAGGAGAAAAATCAAATGATTGTCTACTTAGATGTCAAACTGGTGATTGACAAAATATAACATCCATTCATGTTTAAATTCTTGGAAATATCAGGGATACAAGATGCATATCTAAACATAGTAAGGACAACTTACAGCAACCCTATAGCCAACATCAAACTAAATGGTGAGAAACTTAAATCAATCCCACTGAAATCAGGGACAAGGCAAGGCTGCCTTGGAGGGGACAGAACTTCCAAAAAGAGACCAACAGAGCCCCCCCAAATAACTGAGCCCTTGGGGCCTTATAGAGACTGATACCACAACCATGGACAATGCATGCAGAGGACCTAAAACCCATGCTCAGATGTAGTCCATAGACTTCTTATTCAAGTTGGTGCCCTAATAAGGTAAGCAGGGGCTTTCTCTGGCAACAACTTGGTGACAGGCTCCCTGATCACCTCCTCCTGGGTTGGGGGGGGGTGCAGTCTTCACAGACCATAGATGAAGAAAATGCAACCAGTCCTGAATTGATTGTCTAGGGTCAAATAAAAGGGAAAGAGGACCTGCTTATTAGTGGACTAGGAGAATGACATAGGGGAGAAGAGGAAGGGAAAGTGGGATTAGAAGACTAGGGAGAGGACCATAGGCATAATACAAAAAGAATAAACTGTAATAAATGATAATAATAAAAAAGAAAAAAATATTCTTCCTATGGTTATATATATTTCAATTTTTGTGTATACTCATTTTTGTTTGCACTCTTTACTGGCCTTCTTTCAAATAATTATATATATTTTATTATCATATACATATCTTGAAACATTTATTTATTATTGCCATTCTCTTCTATTGAGTCTCTCAACAAATATAGAATATCTTGGTTAGCATTTCATTAGAAATACTTGACATTTATTTTTTTCTTTTCTTATTAAATTTTCATTTTTTTTCCTATTAGTTACAGTTTAACCTTGTGTCTCAGTTGTAGCCCGCTCCCTCATTCCCTTCCAATCCCACCCTCCCTCCTGCATCTCCTCCCTACCCCTTTCCAAGTCCACTGCTAAGGGAGGACCTCCTCCCCTTTCATCTGATCCTGTTTTATCAAGTTTCTTCAGGACTGGCTGCAAAGTCCTCCTCTGTGGCGTATCAAGGCTGTTCTTTCCTTGGTTTGGGGGTGGTGGTGGTGGTGGAGGTCAAAGAACCAGCCATTGAATTTATGACAGAAATAGTCCCTGTTCCCCTTACTAGGGTACCCACTTGGTATTAAGCTACCAAGGGCTACATCTGAGCAGGAGTTCTAGGTTATGTCCATACATGGTCCTTGCTTGGAGATACAGTCTCACAAAAGACCCCTATACCCAGATATATTTGGTCTTTGTGGAGTTCCTGTCCTCTCTAGGTCATACTAACTCTCCCTTCTTTCATATGATTCCTTGTATTCTGTCAAAGGTTTGGTTATGAGTCTCAGTATTTGCTTTGATATTCTGCTAGGTAGAGACTTTCAGAGGCCCTCAGTGGTAGGCTCCTGTCCTGTAACTTGTTTTCTTCTACATTCAATGTCTATCCCATTTGTCTTTTTAAGTGGGGTTGATCATCTTACCCAGGATCCTCTTCTTTCAGAAAAAAAAAAAAATTTATGTCAACTTAAACTAGATTTACTCAACTACTGATTTTTTTTTCTGATAATATACTGACTAATGTGAGGAAAATAATGTTATATTCTATTTAAGCTTCTTTTGTAAAGAAATTTTAATTCAAAGTCTTCCTGAATACTTGGAATTAAGTTGATCACATTTATTCTTGTTCTATTAATGTTTTTTTTAATGAAGTGTTTAAATATCTCTGAATATTTTTTCCCTTTGTGATGTGTGTGTGTTGTGATTTCTCTTCCCAGTGTGGTTTATTTGCTAGGCTATAAGGAAACATGATCATCGGTGCTGAAAGTTATTTGACTTGAATACTTCATGTAAATTATTTAAATGCAAGTATCCTTCCAGTGAGATCACATTTAAATAAAAATTACAAAAATGTGAGCTTGGGAATAATTATGGTCTTATGAATGAAATTGAATAAAGAATGAGAGGAGTCTGTTTGTCAAGGTAACTCTTTATTTCAATAGCAAACATTAGCATTCATTGGATTTAGTTACTAAATAATCAAAACACAATTTGAATTCATTTATATCTAGGTAAATAATATCAACAAACTGACAAAATTAATAAACACAAAAGTATGAATAAGCTTCATTTTCCAAAATGCTTTTTTTTGTCTCCTGTGTTCTAATATTGTAGAAAATGTAAAATGTCTCTCTAACTTCCTGATTCCAATGTCTGAACAAAGCAGCGAAACAACTGCCAACAAATAAAATGCAAGGAAATGTTTGTTTACAGAACTGAATTAGCAACTTATTTGTAGCACATGGGGTAGGGGGAGAGAAAAGGAATAGAGCTGAAGTGACAAATGATGTCTATAATTTAAGAAAAAAATGTTTAAATGATTATTTCCATGTTTTGACATGTATTTTAAAAACATATTAACAATTGCAAATTAAATAAAGTTTACCAGCAAGAAACGAATGCACAAGATTATCATGTAAGTTTACTGAACATCCCCCAGAATCTCAGTACTATGCAAAATCAAATACGAACCTCTCAGTTAGAATGTCTGTCACAGACTTTCAGATCTGTAGGGAATTTCTTTTCACTCTGAGACTTTCAGGAATCAAAGCTGATGAAGGAAGCTCTGCAGGGGGCCAGTTATGTAACGGTTTTGTAGCTTGGTGTACTTGTGGCACCGCCTAACAGTGTGAGCGAGGTTTGACTCTGACTCCTTTACCTGCACTTAGGAAGCTTTTCTTACTACTGAGTTACCTTGCCTCGCCTTAATATGAGGGTTTGAGCCTATTTTTATTGTAAATTGTTATACAGTGTTCAGTTGATATCCATGGGAGGCCTGTTCTTTTCTGAAGGGAAACAGTGAGGAGTGGTTGTGACGGGAGAGGAGATGTGGACTAGGAGCAGTAGACGGATAGAAAACAGTAGTTGGGATGGAATGCATGAGAAAGGAATGAATGATAAATATATAAAAAAAGAAAGCAAGAAGAGAAAAAGAATTGTCAATAGAGGTAAATGTTTCAATATTACTTAAATCATCTTGACTCATCCCTTGCCCTAAGTCTATAGGTGGGGGCATTTCTTCTCTTATTTTAGTCTACCATAGTTACAGAATCTGCACTTAATTTTAAAGCAGTTCATATGCTCAAAGCCTGTAGTAAAGGTGGGCTTTCCTTCACTGTTAATCCTAGTATAAGCTATTTTGAAGATCTATTCATTAATGTTATTCTATATATTCCCTTAATTAAAGTCTATGATGATTAAATGTCCTCATTTATTCTAAATAGCATGTTGATCTGAAAAATTATTTAGTATTTGAATGTTATCATTGATTATTTAGTAAAATAAAGTTAAAGATGAGGTATTCTTGAACACATTTAACTTAAAATTTTTTGGAAGTCATTGAATAATGCATTGATTTTTATCATGTTTTACCTTGAGTATAGAGTTTTTTAAAAAAAATATATTATTCTTTTGGAGAAAGGAAGTATCATTTTCCCATAAGTATTATGCTACAAGAATACATGAATCTATAATATTTCTAAATAAATATTTCACTAGCATTTAGCAACAAAAGGAGTTTCTGATGCATATTTCATGGGAGAAATAACTTAAAGTAAACATCACATACATTTTAAAATTACATGGCTTCTTGCTTGGTGCTTCTATCTCTATAAGCCGCCATAGTTTTAGGTTAGTTGATTCTGTTGGTTTTCTTGCGACATTCTTCTCCCCTCTGGGTCCTGCTGTCCTTCTCCACTTTTCCACAGGACAATCCAGGTTCCGCCCAGCTGTTCCTTAGCTGTGAGTCTCAGCATATGATTCAATCAGCTGCTGCTGGAGCCTCTCTGATGACCATTGTGCTAGGTTTCTCTCTGTAAACATAGTATCATTAATAGCGTCAGGGGCTAGCTGTCTACTATGCGGTGGGTCTCAGGTTGGGCCAGGCTCTGGTTGCACATTTCCTCCATTTATATACTATCTTTCTCTCTCTGCACATCTGGTAGGCAGGGTGAATTTTGGGGCAAAGATTTTGTAGGTGGACTGGACTCCCCCTCCTCCACTATAAATCATGCCTGGCTAGAGGGCAGCCTCCTCAGTCTCCATGTCCCCAGCTGCTAGGATGTTCAGCTAGAGTCTACTCTATACCCTCCCTGTAGCCTACCCCGTTGCAGGTCTCCAACATGCCCATGCCCTCAATTTCCCTTTTCTCTCTCCAAGCCAACTCATCTCCTGTCCCAACTCTCCTCACATCTGATCTGGAACTAGATGCCCTGCAGATATGTAACTGATAGGCAGTTTGATTTATATGTGCGTCCCCTAGTAAGCTGAGTGGGTGTTGTTTATGACATGAACACTTTTGCTGTCTTTGGTCACTTCCCCTTAATGGGATGGTCTTGCCTCAGTGGATGAAGATGTGATGAGTCCTGAAGTGACTTGGGCTGGAGTGGGTTGGGTGGGTCGGTAAGGGCAGAGAGGCTCTTCTTTTCTGAGGAGGAGAGGTGGGGAAAGGGGGAGAGAGTGGGAGGGAGGGGCAAAAAGGGAGATGAGGGAGGATGCTATGATCAGGATGTAAAGTGGATACATAAATTTAAAATAAATTTTAAAATAAAGTAAATAAAATAAAGGATTTTATTATGAAATTTAAAAAAGTACATGGCTTCTAATTTAATTAGGAATGACAATAATATATATAATATTTTCTATTATAATATAAAATAATTTTATGTTATTTTTATATATTATATATTATATATAATTTATAAAATAAATTATATATATATATATATATATATATATATATATACAGTTTATTTGTTTGAATCCCAGCTGTAGGCCCCTCCCTCATTCCCTCCCATTTCCACTTTCCCTCCCTCATCTCCTCCCATGCCCCTTTCCAAGTGCACTAATAGGGGAGGTCCTCCACCCCTTCCCTCTGACTCTAGCTTATCAGGTCTCATTAGTACTGACTGCATTGTCTTCCTCTGTGGCCTGGTAAGGCTACTCCCAAATCAGGGGGAGGTGATCAAAGAGCCAGCCACTGAGTTCATTTCAGAGAAAGTTCCTGTTCCCCTTACTAGGGTACCCACTTGGATACTGAGCTGTCATAGGCTACATCTGAGCAGGGCTTCTAGGTTATCTCCATGCATGGAACCTTGGTTGGAGTATCAGTCTCAGAAAAGACCCCTGTGCCCAGATTTTTTGGGGTTCTGTTGTTCTTGGGGAACTTCTGTCCCCTCCAAGTCTTCCATCTCCCTCTTCTTTCATAAGATTCCCTGCACTCTGCCCAAAGTTTGGTTATGAGTCTTAGCATCTGCTTTGATACACTGCTGGGTAGAGTCATTTAGAGGCCCTCTGTGTTAGGCTCCTGTCCTATTTCCTGTTTTCTCTTTCTTCCAATGTCCATCCAGTTTGTCTTTCTGAGTGAGAATTGATCATCTTGCCCAGGGTCCTCCTTCTTGCTTAGCTTCTTTAGATATACTGATTTTAGTACATTTACCCTATATTATATGTCTAATTATATGTGAGTATATACCGTGCGTATCTTTCTGCTTCTGGGATAACTCACTCAGAATGATCTTTTTTATATCCCACCATATGCCTACAAATTTCATGATTTCCTTGTTTTTAACTGCTGAGTAGTATTCCATTGTGTAAATATACCATTCAAGAAGTTAAAAAGCAAGAAATCAAGTAATCCAATTAAAAAATGGGGTACAGAGCTAAATAGAGAATTCTTTGCTGAATAAAGAATGTCAGAGAAACACTTAAAGAAATGCTCCATGTTCTTAGTCATCAGAGAAATGCAAATAAAAATGACTCTGAGCTTTCACCTTACACCCCTCAGAATGGCTAAGATAAAAAACTCAAGCGACAACACATGCTGGAGAGGATGTGGGAATTACAGGTGGGAATATAAACTTGTACAACCACTTTGGATATCAATCTGAGGCTTTCTTAGACAATTACGAATAGTGCTTTCTCACCCTGCAGGGTATCAAAGCAGATGCTGAGACTTATAGCCAAACTTTGGGCAGACTGCATGGAATCTTATGAAAGAAGGGGAAGATAGATAGATCTGGAGAGGGCAGAAGCTCCACAAGGAGAGCAATAGAGAGAAAAAATCTGGGACATGGGTCTTTTCTGAGACTGATACTCAAACTAGAGATAAACTAGAACCCATAAACAGTTGTAGCTCATGGCAGTTCAGTGTCCAAGTGTGATCCCTAGTAATGGGAACAGGGACTGTCTCTGACATGAACTGATTGGCCTGCTCTCTAATCACCTCCCTCTGAGGCAGGGAGCAGCCTTACCAGGCCACAGAGGAAGACAAGGCAGCCACTCCTGATAAGACCTGATAAACTAGAATGAGAAGAAATGAGAGGAAGTCCTCCCTTACCAGTGGACTGGGGGGAGGGGCATGGATGGAGAAGGGGGATGAAATGTGGGATTGGAAGGGGAGGATGGATGGATCTACAGGAGGAATACAAAGTGAAAAAGCTGTAATTAATAAAAATGAAAAATTCGAGCTATACCACTCCTAGGCATATATCCAAAATACACAAGTATACAACAAGGATATTTGCTCAACCATGTATATAGCAGCTTTATTAATAATAGCCAGAACCTGGAAACAACCCAAATGTCCCTCAATGGAGGAATGGATACAGAAATTGTGAATTTAAAAAAAAAATACTTAATCTGAATTTAATGAGAAGATTTTGCAGTTTTTAAATTTGAAATTATTGTAATGATAGGTTACATTTGTTGGCTTATGAATACAGAACTATTCCTGAATTTCTAGTATAAAACTGCTTTCACGAAGGTAGAGAATATTTTTGATGTGTTCTTGAAACATACTATATATTAAAATGTATAAAACCTAAGTGTCTGATGCATGTAAAGTCTTCTGATAAGGAACAGTTCATGCATTCATTCTTTTGGTCTTATTTCTCTGTCTTTACTCTTTGATCTCAGTGTTAGTTGTGAATTCATTTAGTCCAAATAAGTTAAAGATTTTTTTCTGTCTATTTTTGTCCTATCAAGGTTCAGAACAGTTCTTTCAAAAAATTCATATAAATGTCATTTACAACTGGATTTAATCTTCTTGGAATATATGTATTTATATATATGTATTTATATATGCATATGTACATATATATTTGTATATATACATGTACATAT
>REGO01000813.1:272979-289847 GCA_010120015.1 Rhombomys opimus
CTACATATCATAAGGAATATTTTTGTTGTGTATTTTCTTTCTGTAAAATTTATTTAAGAAGATTTCACTAGTTTTGTTCTCTATAGTATGCCAGATCTTAGTCTAGGGGCCATGCATCTTAGCATATATAATTGAATTGAAAGACACATGAAGACTATAGACAAATATCTTTGTTGAAAACAGATTGAAAATTCTCAATAAAATACCAGAAAACCTAATATAAGCATGTATACTGAAGAATCAGGCAACATTAGGTTGGCTTTATCTGAGAAATGTAGGAATGGTTCAAAAATGTCAGTAACTAAAAGTAATAATGAGTACAAATGGAGCTAATGATGAAAACAATTGATCATCTCAGCAGTTATGGAAAATTCCTTTGACAAAATTCAATGTTTATCTCATAATTAATGATTTTAATTAGAAAAATAATTGAAGACTGTTGATGTCGCTAATTTTCTCAGAAAGAGGATACACCTTTGTATATTTCCAAAATTTTAATAATATTATACGTAGCAAAGTTAAAAGTACAGTCAATTCAATAAATTCCAAGGGACATTAGTTAGATTATAATATAAGAATATGCTATGTCCATATAGATCTTCTTCACTGAATAGATTAGTATTGATTTATGGAATGTAATCCTTGATACTATCATCAAGTATAGCTAAACTGCAGTCTTAATTTCACTGACAAACAATTGCTACCTGTTATATATTTGTAAACATTTTTGTGTGAAATATTTGAAGTAGTATCATAGCTATACTCACTGCTTGTCAAATTGGTAACACAGTATATATATATATATATATATATATATAACAAAAATTACATATATCTCTCTGTCTCTTTCTCTCTATATATTACATATACATATATTGATTATTGGTACAGCTATTACTCCCTAGAACAAAGAAATATTTTTCCTAAGTTTTTCAGGGGTATTACTATACTTTCTACTGTATGTTCAAATTTCTTGATAATAATATAATGGAAGCGTACCTGTTCATGCTGAGGGTAAAGTTAGCCCTTTTAAGCTGTGATCTCAGAAGATATATATTTCTTATGCCTCTTCTTCCCGTCTCCATCCCCTTCATTGGACATGCTCAGGAGAGTGTTCTGAGGTTGTATTGTTTGTCCCTTCCCACTGAGAATCACAGTAAGAAGGGATGTTATTCATTTATTTACAGTTTTCGTAATTGGCTTCTATTTTATTTCTGTAACATGTCAACTTTATGTAGGTTGGTACTTCTGTCATTGCTATGTCCCTACTATACAGAATAAATGCATAGTATAAAATATACTATTGCTTCATAAATACATAGGAAAAATATTTCCTCCAAATTGAGCATTTAAAAATTTCTAATCCAATAGCTTGGCTTTGGAAAATGTTACACATTTATTTTGTTGACTGGAACATAAATGAGAACTGAGGACCAATATACGGTGAGCTATCTAATGTATGACATGTAGAAATATTTTTTCTCTGAAACTGGTCAATATATTTGAATGAAATTGATACATTTGCAATTAAATCCATGAACTTTTAATGAAACATTGCTCTTGGTGAAAATATAAGAACGGAATATTTCGCTTTAGTTTCTAAATGAGAATCGAAGAAATCAAACACAACTCTCAGTACTGGCAGTTTAATTTAAATTAAATTTTAGTGCACACAGATTGTGTTCATGTGTACATTCTTGTGAGGTGCATACCGAGAATGCTGTCTTCTTCTAAGCGGTGGGATGAGTTTCACCACCAGTCACATTAGGCATGCCTCATTATATTCCTGAAAACAGAGAAACCATTTGTTAGTTAGGAAATATATCTGGATTCTGGGCACTCATATTACAGGTGTCTGAGCCATGATGCTTATTAACATGAGCACTGAACCTTGGCGGATATTTTCAATGTGCCTTGACATTGTGAGTTTATGCTTCAGCACAATTTAAACACAAACACATTACACATATTTGTGTGTGGTGAGTGTGTATAGTCACACACTTCACACTGCTACCAAAAATCTGTTTTTAATCTGATGTAATCAAAATGTAGAAATTCAAAACTTACAAAAGAACAAACAATATAAAAAAAAAAACGATGTCTAAATTTACCTCTTTGTGGAAAATGATTCTGCTAGTTTTGGACTAAGCATTCAGCATACTGTCTACTGTTCCTGACTCCTCACTGTTCAGTGAAGAACTTCTCTTGGGCTCTGGCTACAGTCTAAAGATCAAAGGAGGTGTTCTAGACATCTTCATTTTCAGGAAACTGGTGTCTCAATGTTTTCTTTTAGACTTTGCAGTATGAAATGTTAGAGCTGGCACTGCCCAATGATACTGTTTGAAAGCCTGGGGGAGATGTCTGGAATTTGGGGGGCTGGTTGCTTTGAAACAAGGCACCTCTCCCTTGGCTATGGGTTCTGTGGATATTCTAGCAAAGTAAGAGGTACAGTTACTTTGATTTTTTTGTCTATTTTTTAGTTCTTATTAATTACAATTTATCACTTTGCATCCCCCCCTGTAGCTCCCTCCCTTCTCCCTCCCAATCCCACCCTCCCACCCATTTCTCCATCCATGCCAATGCCCAAGTCCACTGATAGGGGAGGTCTTCCTCTCCATGCTTCTGATACTATTCTATCAGATCTCATCAGGAGTGGCTGCATTGTCTTCCTCTGTGGCCTGGTAAGGCTGCTTCCCCCCTCAGGGGGAGGTGATTAGAGAGCAGGCCAATCAGTTCATGTCAGAGATAGCCCCTGTTCCCATTACTAGGGAATCCCACTTGGACACTGAACTGCCATGGGCTACATCACATTGGTGCAGGGGTTCTAGTTTATCTCCATGAATGGTCCTTGGTTGGAGTATCAGTCTCAGAAAAGCTTCCTGTCCCAGATTTTTTTGGTTCTATTGCTCTCCTTATGGTGTTCCTGTTCCCTCCAGATCTTTCTATCTCCCCCTTCTTTTATAAGATTCCCTGCATTCTGCCCAAAGTTTGGCTATAAGTCTCAGCATCTGCTCTGATACCCTGCAGGGTATAGCCTTTCAGAGGCCCTCTGTGGTAGGCTCCTGTCCTCTTCCTTGTTTTCTCCATCTTCTGATGGTTACTTTGATTCTTAAGGACAGTTTCTAGGAATGATATACTAGGCCATAAGAGCCTATGGCTTTGTGATTTATTCTTTGTTCTCCTAACTACTCTTCGTGTATATCCATTTGAGTCTAAACTTAGCCCAAATAGCTCAAATTAATTTTCCTTTCTATCCCCTATTCAATGGAGCATGTGTCCCTCTTATAAAGATAAACTTTGCCTAGAGAAAACATTGTCATATAATTTCATACTATTATTTCTTTCTACGGTTGATATTCTGGTCACTATCCAGCTGTCCTCCTGTTGTGTATTTGTTATTTCTCTTTCTGAAAAAAAAATTAAAAGGTCATTGTAAAAAAAAATATGGAACAGAGATATCATTGTTACATTCAAACTTGTCCTTACCATTTTTTCTTTATTTCTGAAATCCTGGAATTTGATTTTTTTATTCTTTTTTTATTTATTACAGTTTATTCACTTTTCATCCCAGATGTAGCCCCCTCCTTCCTTCCTTCCTGATCCTACCCTTCCTCCCTCTTCTCCTCCCATGTCCCTCCCCCGGTTCACTGATAAGGGTGGTCCTCTTCACCTTCCATCAGACCCTTTTGCCTTTTTTTTCTCTATGAGATTATTTTTGCTGAAGGGGAAGAGCCAAAGTGTATACATTGCCAAAACCTAAACCACACATAGATTCCCACACATTAATAGTGGGAGACTTCAACATCCCACTCTCAACAAAGGACAGGTCAACAAAACAGAAATTAAACAAAGAAACAATGTCTCTAACAGAGGTCATGAATCAAATGGACCTAACAGACTTTTAACAAACATTTACAGAATCTTACACCCAAACACAAAAGAATTTACCTTTTTCTCAGCAACTCATGGTACCTTCTCCAAAATAGATCATATAGTGGGTCACAAAGCGAGCCTCAACAGATATAAGAAAATTGAAATAATCCCTTGTATCCTCTCTGATCACCATGGAATAATGCTGGACCTCAACAACTGTAAGTTTACTTTAAAAAATTATTATTATTATTATTAATTACACTTTATTTATTTTGTATCCCCCCATAAGCCCCTCCCTCCTCCCCTACCAATCCTACCCTTCCTCCCCTTTCTGCATGCATGCCACTCCCCAAGTACACTGATAGGGGAGGTCCTCCTCTCCTTCCTTCTGATCTTAGTCTATCAGATCACATCAGGAATGGCTGCATTGTCTTCTTCTGTGGCCTGGTAAGGCTGCTCCTCCCTCAGGGGGAGGTGATCAAAGAGCAGGCCAATCAGATTGTGTCAGAGGCAGTCCCTCTTTCCATTACTATGTAACCCACTTGGACACTGAACTGCCATGGGCTACATCTGTGCAGGGGTTCTAGGTTATCTCCATGAATAGTCCTTGGTTGGAGTAGAGGCTCTGGAAAGACCCCTATGTTCAAATTTTTTTGTTCTGTTGCTCTCCTTGTGGAGTTCCTGTCCTCTCCAGCTCTTGTGATTTCCCAGTTCTTACATAAAATTCCATTCACTCTGCCCAACAGTTGGCCATCAGGCTCAGCATCTGCTTTGATAGTCTGCAGGGCAGAGGCTTTCAGAGGCCCTCTGTGGCAGGTTCATAGGTTGTTTCCTGTTTTCTTCTTCTTCTGACGTACATCATCTTTGCCTTTCAGGATGGGGATTGAGCATTTTAGTTAGGGTCCTCTCTTTTGCTTAGTTTATTTAGATGTACCAATTTTAGTGGGTTTATCCTATGTTGTATGTTTATATGAGTAAGTATATACCGTGTGTGTCTTTTTGCTTCTGATAAACACCTTCAGCAAAATGGCTGGATACAAAATTAACTCAAAAAAATCAGTAGCACTCCTGTATACGAAAGACAAAAGGGCTGAGAAAGAAATTAGGGAATCAACACCCTTCACAATAGCCACAAATGACATAAATAAAGTACCTTGGTGTAACCCTAAGGAAGGAAGTCAAAGACTTGTATGAAAGAAATTTCAAGTCTCTGAAGAAAGAATTAGAAGAAGATATGAGAAGATGGAAAGATCTCTCATACTCTAAAAATTTAAAAGAAAAATTTACTTTGGCCTAAACAAAGCTGAAGTTCCCTTTGAAGGAAGGGGAGCATTAAGCCATTAGAATGTGCTATGAAAATACGGGGAGGAAATACTGTTTGGCATTATTTAAACAAGGATGAGTTTGAGGGGATGAAAGAAAAGACAAGATTTAGGAAAAGAGATATGATGAAGCCACAAGAAAAACAACTACTTTATTTCCTAATTAAAAGCATAATTTTAAAAACAAGACTTTTTAAAAGCGAGTTAGCATGCATGGGTAGAAAATGCTGATCCCAGTAGTTTTGTGTTATTAAACAAAAATCCCAGTGTGAGGTGTAGGATACTTTACTGGGAATTGTTGGCTAGGAAGACCACAGAGCTATGCAAGTGAAAACCACTGCTCTTGATTGCACAGCATAACCTCCCCCCCACCTTCTTTTTTAATACTTGGTTGCAGAATACAGAGAAATAATGCTGGAAATAAACAGGGCCTTCCTCCATGCTGGGCTGTCTTCACAGAACTGGATGCTGTTATTCAGACAACTGAGGGAAAATGTCAGCAATGGTATTCCCCGCTAAATCACCCTGTATGGTACAACACTGATACAACAGGGAGAAAAAAAAGTTCTTACTGATACAACAGTGACACCAATAGATTTCTGACTTGATCTAAGACTTGCTTCATACCAGGGAGTTTATATTCAGTATTGTGGATCTGTTCTATGTCCCAAGTCTGAGGTTACTGCCACTAGGTGTGAACTTACTACTATGATTTTGCTAAAAACACGTTTTTTGTTTTTTGTTTTTTTTTCCAAACAGCCTCTTGAATCTTTGTAAGCTATTAATATCTAGTAATATCTTCAGCATTCATCAAGGATGTTTCTGTGATTAGCAAATAGCAGTTAATAAAGAGACTCATGGCTGGTCAAGATGCCAAGATAAAGTGATGGTTAAGTGATTATCATTAAACAAGGCATCCATCCCCATTTAAGTATTTGGGGATATTGTAGAAGAGGGTGGAAAGAATATAAAAGTTAAAATATGAAGAATAAGGATGTAGAAAATTGTTATATGTCATGACATCACCATGACATATGCGAATTGATAGCTCCAGTTGCCTGCTTAGGATATGTCCTAGCCTGAAAAAGCAAAAATTCACTCATATGAGAGAATAATTTACGGCAGCCTGCCTGGGGAATTAATGACAGTCAAAGTTTATTGGAAGAAAGACACTCATTGTCTGCAGTGATTTTTGTCATTGGTGATTTGCTTATGCTCCAACGGACTCCAACTATACCATGCCCACTCTGGTGTCACTGGTTAAACCCACTGATTCACAAAGCTAAAATAAAACAAAATATAAGAAATACATGACAAAAGAGGGTGGAGGCTTAACTCACATTTGAGTTTCTCTCACATTTCAGTGGTAACAGTCAAAAATAGTCACAACTTTGGCACTTATTTCAGGGCAAGGATCTTTCCCGCTGGACTGATAGAACTTTGAAAGTTTCCTATCTCCCCCAAACTTGTAAATCTAAATATCTAGCCTTGAACAACAACAAAAAAAAAAATAATAATTCGAAGAAAAGGGAAAGATGACAGAAAATTCAGTGTTGCCCATGACCATGAGGGCCAGACATGTTCACATATGGAATAAATTTCCTATAGTTACAGAAAAGAGTTAAAATGCTATGATTGTACCAATTATACCAAGATCATTACATGTTCAGTTTGTGTGACTTTCCTAGTTATTAGTTACTTCAATGTTAATTTTGAAAAAAGAATAAAAATTCTTTCTCTGATCCTGGACTTAACTGATTCTCTAGAATAGCTAGACAGCAAGCATCAGCAATGCTCCTATCTCTCCTGCCCAGCACTGAGGTTAGAGATGAGAACCTTCATGCCCACCCTTTAATGTGGGATCAGTGGATCCAGTGACAAGTCTCCATGCTGTAGGGAAAGCCACTTTTGCCAGCTCTCCAGCCACTCTAAGGTATTACATTATCAATACCCTATCTTAGTGCACTTTGTCAAACAGAACATGGGGAGGATGCTGGAGCTCTGCAAATAAAAACAAACAAACAAGAACATTAGCTTTGCCTTAAGAATATGTAAATCTCTCAATCATGGTTCCAGGTTCAGAAGAAAGGTGCCAAGAGATGAGGAAATTTATTTGGACTCTCTGAGGCCTGTGAGGGAAGTGAGGAAGGTCATGACCTTAAGCTAGATACAAAATTATACAAGAGAAAATAATTAAGGTCCCTGTGTATTTGTGACATGTTCCTCATATCTCCTTTAAAGGCTCGGGAGTCGGACATTGGGTAAAGTGTTTGATGTGCAAACATTAGGAACTGAGTTTAGATTCTTAAAATACACTAAAATCTGGGTGCAGGGGGAACATGCTTGTACTCAGAGAATTGTGGCAGGTGGGAGCCAGTCCCACCGTCCCATCAGTGGTTTTGTGACCAGTTAGCTTAGTCTGATCAGTATGCTTCAGATTCAGTGGGAAAGCATACTTCAGAATTTAAGATGGTGAGTGGTTCATAAAGACACCCAGCATCAAGCTCTGGCCCCTATGCTCATGCTTACACATACAAACACACAAACACATACACTCCTACCTCCATGGAAAACAACATTTTATATTGTAGTTGAACATGCAAGGAAAAAAATTGCATCATGCTGCAAAATTGCTACATGAATTTTGAAATATTCTTTGAAATATTTTTATATGTTCAATGTAGAGCACGATTTAAATCAATTTGTTTAACTGAAAAATAAAGCGATATACACAGGGAAGAATTGTTTACTATGGCTTGGTTTTAAGAGGACTCCAGGCATTTCTTTCCTTAGTAGCATCACAATAACTATAGAAACACATATCTGTTTAATTTTTTTGAACAAGTGATACAGCAATGTATTCATATTTTTGAAGATGCTTAAATGAGATGCTGCATCATGAGGGGTGAATTTATGTATTTCATTTTAAGCAACTCCAGCTGAAGAATCATTGGTGTTTAAAGCAGTTACAGAAATTTGCCTTTGTGGACATTCCTTAGAGATAACAATAGAAGGAACATTGCAGTATATCTCAGGCTCCTAGTGGCTTGGTGTGCCAATTATACCATTCTTGAAAAAACAGTTATTACTTGTGGCTCGCCTCTTTCTCTGCTCTATGTTCTTTTTCTTTCCTTGGTGGATATAACGATTGTAGTGGATCTATTTTTCAAATTGCATTATCCTGTATTTTGTTTCCTTGTTTTCTTTTTTTAATAATTATTATTGTTTGTTACAATTCATTCACTTTGTATCCCAGCTGTAGCCCTCTTCCTCATCTCCTCCTGGTCCCATCCTCCCTCCCTCTTCTCCACTTATGCCTCTGCCCTAGTCCACTGATAGGGAAGGTCCTCCTCCCCTATTATCTGACCCTAGCTTATCAAGTCTCATCATCTCTCCTTGTTTTCTTAATAATTTTCAATATGAATCAATAAAAGTGGCCAATATGCCCCAATGATACCATCATGTTTTAATGATATGAAATTCCAACTGAATTATCTAATGCTGGGATCCAAGAAAGGACCTACCTGTGGAGAACAGGAAAAGCTGCATTTTTAATAAATGAATGCATTCTTATTTCTCATTTACTTACCTAAAATATTTTCTGGTTGTATGTTGCTTCTCTCTGGTAGCAATTTTGCTAAAAAAATAAAAATAAAAAATCATGTTTTAAAGTAAATGATATGACACTTGTGATATTGTTTTTGTCCTATCCCCAATATTTTACTTGTAATATGAAACATTCAAGTAGTTAAATCATGTATAGTGCTAAAATGCCCAATAACCAATATATAACAAACTCTCAGCTTAATCATTTGGCTAAATCATGAACTAATATATTTGTTCATTCACTCATTCATTCATTCATTCATTCATTCATTTTTCACTATATTTACTTTTCATAGCTGTCACCCTCCTCTCCTCTGGGTCCCACCCTCTCTCCTTCTTCCACCATCCCTTTTTCCCTATTCCTCACGTAAGGGAAGCCTCACCCAGCATCCTACCCACCCACTTAAGCTCATTAAGTCCAATCAGGACTGAGTGCAGCCTTTTTCCCTGTGGCCTGGAGAGGCAGCTCCACTAGGAGAAATGATCAGAAACCAGGCAACAGAGTCCATGTCAGAGAGAGCCCCCACTCCCCTAGTGAACTAATGTTTTAAGAGTTGAATAATGAGAACCAGTGATTTATCTCAACAGGTAAAATCATTTTCCACATTAACTTGATCCTGAACTTGATCCTTCAAATTCACATAAAGGCAACTGTGGTAGCTAGCCTCAATACACCTACTGAGAGATGAGAAGAAAAGGCAGGGCATCACCAGAGAGTAGGGTCAAATAAACTGCAGTGGACATGCAGCCGACATAAGTGGGGCTATGTTTCAACATGGCAGAAGTGGAGAACTGACCATTAGAAGCTGGTCTCTGACCTCCCATAGTGTTGCATCATGCAGGTGCATGTATGCATACACACACACACACAAACACACACTAAAATAGCATGGAATGAAAAATTGAACATTGATCAAGTACACAGCTTAAGTAAAAATCAACAAATGATCTTCAATTCTGTAGTAAATCCAAATTATTCCTTTGAAGAAATTTGAATGAGAGCCTCTACAGATTGCTTTCTCATTCACAACAATATCATCATCATAGTGAACAAGACTGTCAAGAGTTTTGGAGATGGAGAATTCTTTCCTTGTTTGTCCAGGTCATTTAAGTAGATGTTACCATGTCAGCAAGAAAGCAAACACACTTTATTTTTATTGTAAAGCTTATGGATAAGAAAATACTCTGACTACAGGGCAACATAATAATTGGGTATGTCCTATTTTATTATTTGTGCTGAATTGTCCTTTTTACTACAACAAATATCATTAACATCATAATAAATACAGCAGGAATAACCCAGAAAACTACACATTTTTTTACAGCTGCTAGGCTAGCATGCATGCCAGCATTTAACTGTTGAAAATGCTAACCTTAAGGACTTGTCTATACGGAGAAAAGTTCCTACTGTTACATAAGGTATGGTAAGTTTTAGAGTAATTTGCTTTTATACTGAATGATTTTTATGTAAGCTAATCAGTGTTTTCTTTATTGAACATGCTACATACAGCAATGAGTGTTGTCTGATGTTCAGTTAGTAAATTGCTAAAGTAATAAATACATGTAATGTGGTTCTTCTCACCTCTCACAATTTAACAAGTTTGTAGAAAGCAATGATTTCATCCCACAAGTGCTGAGAGGGCACCCCAGACTGCTAAAAATTAGCGAAGTCAGAAGATGTCAGCAATTTGATCTCTGTTCACCTGTGGGAGCATACTCATGTGTCTTGTAGATAAATTCAATTAAATTTTTTGATATGTTGTGATTAACTGGTGTTCACTCTGAAGACTAGATGAAATAGAGAATAAAAATCATTTAATAAGCAAGGGAAAGACTGAGGAAAAGGTAAAAAAATTAAACAATGTTGTTTTGAGTCTTTTCAACATCATGGTTTGTTATTTTTGTTTTTGGTTTTTTTGTTGTTGTTTTTACACAGGAAACTAGGTCAATGGCCTGAAATATCACTTGTTAAAGTGATCCCACACATATTCTATGATATTTCTTCACACAATTAATGAACGATGCCATAATACAAGTTTTAATTTAAAATTATGACTAGTTTCTTTTTTTGTGTGTGTGTTGGCATTTATTATACAACGTTACTGTATTTTTTTTTGTCTTGTATTGCTTGATTTTTATAGTTAAAAATTAATGAAAATATAAATATACACAAATTCATTTAAAAATGATTCACTTTAAAAACAGGGCATTTGAAAAACATATATAATACAGTGTATGCTTCAGATTTCCTGATTTCTAAAACGCTGTTCTCCTAGAATTCCTTTTTTTTTTATTTTTTTTTATTTTTTTTTATTTTTATCAGTTACATTTTATTAATTCTGTATCCCAGCCATGCCCCGAACCCTCATTCCCTCCCAGTCCCTCCCTCCCTCCCTCATCACCACTGTGCCCCATTCTAAGTCCACTGATAGGGGGGACCTCCCCCCATTCATCTGATCCTGTTTTATCAGGTATCTTCATTGAGTTCCTGTTAGAAATAGTCCTTGTTCCCCTCACTTTGGGAAACCAATTGGTTACTGAGCTACTACAGCCTACATCTGAGCGGAGGTTCTAGGTTATATCCATACATGGTCCTTGGTTGAATGTCAGTTTCATAAAAGACCCTGTGCCCAGATATGTTTGGTCTTTGTGGAGCTCCTATCCTTTCCCCATCAGACTAACTCCCCTTCTTTCTTATGAGGAGTTAAGGCAGTTAATGCCAGAAATTGCGCTGCGATCATCACTAGCGCCTGCGACATATACAGTGCAGAGTCCCTCCCACACACTCAAGGGCTCAACATTAGCCATCACTCGGTTCTCTAGAGACACACACACACACACACACACACACACACACACACACACACACACACACACACACACACACGCTCGCGCTCGCGCGCATGCTTGCATTTTCCCTGTTTGCGCCTGCGTACTTTCCTCCCACAGGTCCAGCTAGTCCTCAGCACACGCTGAGAGATCTCAGCTTCCTGAAGAACTCTCCAGACGCCAGAGAGAGACAATACCAGTCTGATCTGCAGAACCCAAAATCATATGACTAGTTTCTTACAGATAACAAGGAAATGCTATCAGGACACACTAAGTAATCCATTAAATTTTTGTGCCCCATAGATGATTGTTAATTTACTAAGGAGGAGGAAGAACAAGAAGGTTTCCTAAATTTTAAAGGCAATCCATGCCTAGAATGTGAGTAGAAGGGAAGGAAAGGTAGGAAATCATTATTCCATGAAAAAGCCTTAGAAAAAATATTGTTATACAAGGTTTCCTAAATTTTCAAGAGGCTTTATAAAGCTCCAGTGTACCATCAAGGTAAGGCTGTATATGAGGATGGACCTAAAGGTGTAGCTGCTCTGGTAAATAGACCCTTTGCCTAGTGGGCAAGAATTTCTGATTTGTACCCCAGCATTACATAAAACAGATAGTGACACATGCCTGTAATTCCAGCAGTGATGAGATAGGGGAAGGAGGAGCAGAAGTACAAGGTCATCCTCTGATATACATAGCTCCAGGCTAGCCTGAGCTATGTAATATTATGCCCCAAGATGTTAAAATAATGAATTAGTGAATTAATTGGTGGATGAATAAATAGGTGAATAAATAAATGTTGGATATTCACGTACTCATATAGATACATGCATACATACACACACACACACACACACACACACACACACACACATATATATATATATATATATATACACATTTATACAGAGGTGCAGGGGCCCTAGGTACAGACCATGTGTGCTCTTTATTTGATAATACCTGGCAAGTGGAGGGAGAGGGTGGGGAGGACTCTACTGCCAGCTTTTGGATCACTTTCCCCTGGCAGTGCTGCCTTGTTTGGCCTCAGGGGATGAGGATATGCTCAGTCCTGATGTGACTTGATGTGCTGGGGAGGGTTAATAATGGGGGGAGATGGGCTCCCCTTTTTCTGAGGGGAAGGGGAAGGAAAGGAAAGGGGAGACTAGGAAGAGAGGAGAGATGAGAAACCCTTGGGATATAAAGTAAATACACTGAAATTTTTTAAGAAGAGACATGGATATAATAAAAAAATGTAGATACACTGATTACGTTTACTTTAGGGTAAAGAATTTTATTTGAAAACGTTCTTTTCAAGCATTCAAATAATCTATAGATTATAAATAAGCCTTGGGGAGTAATCAACTAATGACATGACCTCAAAAGAATGGAAGCACTACTGGCCCATGTCTGAAGCTCACACTGATCTTTACCATACAGTAAAATCCTGCAGCTTTGCAGGAAGGAAGAATATCTCATTTCTAATGTAAAGTCGTGATTTCATTTTCTTAGTGGACATAAACTGTTCGTCTCACTTTTCATGGAAGCAAGAAAATGCTTAACGTTTGTATTTCTTCAGATGTTATATGTTTCCATATGCTGAGTAAATAAAGTCGGGAAGCTGAGCGAGGTATCCCAGAACCAGAAAGACACCCACATGATATATACTCACTTATAAGGGATATTGGCCATATCATGTAGGATAAACATAGTAAAATCTACACACCTAAAGAAGCTAAACACCAAAGAGGATCCTAGAGAGGTTGTTTAATTCTCATTCAGGTTGCCAAACAGGGTAGACACCAGAAGCTGTGGAAGAGAGGGAACAGGATGGGAGCCTACCACAGAGGTACTCTAAAAGGCTCCACCCACCAGGGCATAGAAACTGATGGCTGAGACTCATAGAGAAACTTTGGACAGAACTCAAGAGAGTCTAACTGAAGAAGGCAGGGATAGAAAGACACGGAGGGGACAGGAGTTCCACAAGGGGACCAATAAAGACAAAAATATGGGTGCAGGAGGGACTGTTGAGACCAAGGACCATGCATGGAGAGGACCTAGAAACACTGCTCAGATGTATCCCATAGGCAGCTCTGTCTCCATGAGGGTACATTAGTAATGGGCTCAGGAGCTGTCTCTGACATGAACTTGGTTGCCTGCTCTTTGATCATGTCGCCCTGGAGATGCCACCTTGCCAGAAGAAGAGGATCCAGGAAATACTGATGAGATTTGATTAGCTAGGATCAGATGACAGGATCCCCTTTCAGTGAACTAGGGGAAGAGAATAGTGGGGAAGAGGGAAAGAGGCTGGGACCGAGAGTAGCTGAGGTAGGGTGCTACAATCGGGATATAAAATGAAGAAATTGTGTGTGTGTGTGTATGTAGAAAGAAAATTTAAATATTTTTTTTTATTTTCAAAAAAATAGGGCAACATGGTTAGATTAAACAGTACCATCTGTAATTTTCATATCATATAAATTACTTTTGAGCAAAACAGAAATAATTTATTAAAGATAAATGAGAAAAATCAAGTTATTACTATCCTTTCCTGGACTGTGTACAGCAACTTACTTTGAGGGTGTGTGGCTAGAACCAATTACAGACAATATCACTGGTAACAACTAGAGATAATGGCTCTGTACATCTTCTTGTCTTGGGATATGTCATGCTGTTATTCAATATCAGTATGTGAGGTATTGTTGGAAGATCTTAGCAGAGTGAAGCAGCTCATGTTGCTTTGATGGGTGGTCATTTTTAGAAGACTCTGGGATGATCTTCAAATTCTTCTAAACACTGAGCCTCAGAAGGAAGATACATGAACATGAGGGAGGAAATGCAGTCCTACCATCTCAGCTGGATGAGCTCAAGTAAACCCAGTGATCAACAGGTGACAGGCTTATTGACTTCACAGTGTACTAAACAATTTCTGAATAAGTTAAATTTTAGATTATTAATTCTTCTATGCTAAAATATTGGGCTTTCATCTAAAATGGGAGATTGTTACTGTGTGCATGATTTTTTTCAAAGGCTTTAATGAGCAAATGTTTTCTTAGCTGACATGCAAGATGGAGTGAAGACAACTGTGGAGTTAAATGACTACAGAAGACTACTGACCTGAAAGAAATAGGGTATAATCCAAAAGTTATAGGATAGCCATATAGTTCAGTGGTTGACTGTTAATCCTATGCTAAGGTCCTGCATTTAATATTTGGCACAAAAAAAGTATATAGATGGATAGAGAGACACCTGACAGAGTAACTAACTAAATAATGAGTGAATGTTTTTAAAAATCTACATACTGTCATCTCAAAGTTTGAGGACAAAGAGAAAAGTACATATTTAAAATGGTTACATAAAGAGAAAGATGGAGCCATCACAAAATTTAAGGAGATTTACATTGTATAATCCTTATATGAGGATAACTCGAGCTTCATAGAGAAAAAGACAAAAGTATATACATATAAGCTGGTATATTTAATTTTGTTATTTGTATTTTCTTACAGGTATTTTTTATATTCAAGGATAAATTCTAAGCAAATGCATTCAATTGGACATTTTGAAAACTCTTGTTTTCGTGGAGAGATTGCCTGTGGACATTTACTTGTCACTCAAGTCTGTTTTGTAAACTATTTTCGGCCACAGACTGGGGCAACTATATGGACCTATAAATTAGTATTTGGTTTCCATGGCATCTTAGTTGCAAATCAGAGCTTGACCACAGCAGATAAGAACAATGGAGTTTTCTTTTAGTTCAGTTCAACACATCTGTTTTTCTTGGAGCCCCTGAGAAAGAATACAATTTAATCAGCATTGATCTCTAATTACATTCAGAATAAAATAATGTTCTTTAAATTAATTCTACATGCAGAACTACAAGCTATTGCTGAAACTGCTTCAATTGCCAGGTTCTGCTCCATGTGGGTTAGCACACTGTCAACTGGCATCAAGCTCTCTTTTATCTTTAGGCTCTACCAATATGGTTTATGCACTTTTCTTTTCATTTTTAGTAATTACACTTTATTCACTTTGTATCCCCCCATAAGCCCCTACCTCCTCCCCTCCTGATCCGAGTGTAATGCACTCATACCTCCATGAAGATAAGGAAAATATTTAAAAACTAAGATCCATTTTAAGTCTCCTATAGAGAACAAATTTAATTTCCCAGGAAACTCATTTTAATGCAGAAAACATTGAGAGAAAATATGAGATGGATAAAAAGATACAAAACCTCCTAGTTTTCAAAATTTGTCCTCAAATGTAACTAAAACACATCTTCTTTAGAGTCTATTATTCTTTTTCCTAAAGACAGTAGTATTTTTTAATTAATTAATTAATTAATTAATTAATTAACTAATTAACTTTTTAATTTTTCCCAAGAGCTTCTCCTCCCTTCTCTCCTACCAGTGCCTCCTGCTTACCTCCTCTCCCCTCATTTTCCTTCTTTCCTTCTCAGAGAAGGAGAGGTTTCCCATGGATATAAACTTTTCTTGTAGTAGAACCAGGTGCATCTTCTTTTATTGAATACAGACAAGACCAGCCAGTTGGGGTCGAGGGATCAAAATGCAGGCAACAGAGTCAGCGACAGTCCCTGCTCCTGTTGTTAGGAGTCCTATATGAAGACCAAGCTGCGCATCTGTCACATATGTTTAATGGGGCTGGGTCCATTCCAGCATGCTCTCTGGTTGGTGGTTCAGACTCTGTGAGTCCCTACAAGCTCAGGTTAGTTAGTACATACCATGTTTGCCTTTCTTGGTCTCCATTACCTCAACAAGATGGAAAAAGCCTAAATGCCTCCCAGGAAAAGAAAGGATAAAGAAAATATGGTACATGTACACAATCGAATATTGCTCAGCTATTGACATCATGAAATTTTCAGGCAATTGGATGGAACTAGAAAAGACAGGAGTACTGATTCAAATTGTGATTTTAGTTTTAACTCAGACCTTATGAATTCTCAGTGTGTCATGTGACCATTCAGGCTAGCAAATATGAGCTGAGATTATTTTCAGATGTCATGCAGTATTTAACATTTTAAGAAATCCTCAAATTTTACAACATTTATTCTTATTTGGCTGTGTCTCAATGACAAAACTCTTATGAAAATAAGTTTATTTTCTGTCCATACATACAAAATTCCAAAATTTAAAAAAAAATGACATTTAGACCAAGATATCCAAATATATAATTTGAATAGTGAATGAAGAAAGAGGAATTATTTGGGCTGGGATAAAAAAAAAAAAAAAA
>REGO01000813.1:289868-393875 GCA_010120015.1 Rhombomys opimus
AAAAAAAAAAAAAAAACGGTGTTTTTCTTATGGCTATAGGCAGCACTTTAGAAGGACAAAGAGAGGGGACAGATCAGTTTGAGCTGTCTTACAGAAAATAAGAAAGCTTAGTATGAGAAAGACATTGCTCTCATGTGAGCGAACAAATGTGGGCAACATAATATAAATGTCTCACAGGGAAAGAGCCCTTGATACACAAGCACGGGGACCCTGAGTGTGACTTCTCAGTATTCTAAGAAAATGGCCCTGGCCTTCTGCCTATAATCCCAGAGCTCTTGGTGAAGGACAGCAGGACATTGCTATGATCTCTTGGAAACAAGGCAAGAAGGGACTCAATATGTTCTCGTTCTTTCCTATGATTCACACACGACAAATTTAGCAAAATTAAATTCGTTGTCATGATGTCCAAGTAACTGTTATTTTAACTAAACTATCCTGTTAATAACTGTATTTGGCCTTTCCTAAAGTGATGTGAAGTGTTACATATACCCACGTGTTTCCTATATTTCCATGTATGTTCTTATATTTTCAAATATATTTCTTCAAAATCTATTTGGACAAGTCAGCACTAGTTTTCATACTTTGAGGTGAAAGCCAAGGAATCTGAGCTAGAGGTGAGATGTTCCAAGGTTTTGGGGATATGTCAGCATTCTTCAAATTCAAGTCACCCCTGAAGAGAGTACAAGTTGACATCAGAAGAGGGAGAAAACAGGGAACAGGAAAGGAGTACCACAGAGGGCCTCTAAAAGACTCCACCCTTCCAGGGTATCAAAGGGTATCAAAGCAGGTGCTGAGACTTATAGCTAAACTTTGGGCACAGTGCAGTGAATCTTATGAAAGAAGGGGGAGATAGAAGGACCTGGAGGAGACAGGAGTTCCACAAGGAGAGCAAAAGAACCAAAAAATCTGGACACAGGGATGTTTTTTGAGACTGATATGCCAACCAAGGACCATTCATGGAGATAACCTAGACCCCCTGCACAGATGTAGCCCATGGCAGCTCAGTGTCCAAGTGGGTGTCCTAGTAAGGGGAACAGGGACTCTCTCTGACATAACTCAGTGGCCTGCTCTTTTATCACCTCCCTCTCAAAGAGATGAAGCCTTAAGAGGCCACAGAAGACAATGCAGTCAGTCCTGATGAGACCTGATAAGCTAGGATCAGATGGAAGGGGGGGAGGACCTTCTCTATCAGTGGAGTGAGGGAATGGCTTGGGTGGAGAAGAGGGAAGGAGGGTAGGATTAGGAGGGAAAGAGAGAGGGAGCTACAGGTGGGATTCAAAATTAATAAACTGTAATTAACAAAAAAATAAAATTAATAAAAGAAGCTATGTTCTTTGGAGGAACATCTTCAACTACTCTGCTGCAGAGTCCATCATATTTGCTCTCTAAAATGAACATGACTAAAAGTTCGCAGTAGTGTTTGGACTCTCCCATCTGTCCAAGTCTAACCCCTTTATCAGTATTAGAAAAGAAAAACCAGCCCCACATTCATCTGAAATTGTACACATGGAGTCCTAAGCTAGTTTGAAAAATGTTTTGAGACAACAAACATAATGGCAATTAGTAAACATTGATGTGTCCTGTGAAAGTAAAAGGCAGTGTACCAAATAACATTCTAATTCAAGTGGGTTCCAATTTTTATATTTTAACCAAATTGATTAAAACTTAATGGAATTGACAGATGGTAGATCATGAAATTTATTTTTATGGCATTTTATTATGCCCTTTTGATTACAAAACTCTATTATGAGAATAATTTAGCAGCATTACTGTAATAGGATTCTGACTGCACTTCCTAACTTACGTTTGAGAAAGAGTTCTGAAAACTTTTATTAATAAGAACATAAAGTGGGAATATATTCAGAGCAAACTCTAGTTTATTCTTTCAAAAATGATACTCAGCTGGCTGTGTGTGCTTACACAGGAGGATGTGTTGAAGGTGAAGAGGCTGAAGAGTTGTGTGCGCTGATGTTACAAAACCCAAATTCAATTCCAGCATCCATGCACACAACCTCCCACAACTCTAGGTTTAAGGAGTCTAGTGCTTTCTGTTAGTCTGCACAGGGTCAGATGGAAGGGGAGGAGGACCTCCTCTATCAGTGGACTGGGGGAGGGGCATGAAGAAGGAGAAGGAGGAGGCGCAGAATTGGGAGGGAACAAGAGAGGGGCTATCACTGGGATACAAAGTGAATAAATTGAAATAAAATATAAATAAAAAGAAACAAATATACATGTTATTTTCAGAGGGTAGAATTACACATGAAGCCATACTGAGTTTTTAGTAAATAAGCCCGTTTGAGAAAATAAAATTAAATTGTGGGATCTGAAGAAGGAAAGGTAGGTTTTAATAACTCTGTCTTCAATCAAGTCTATTTATGATACGATGTATCTTTTATATTTCTTAAGACAGTGTTGTAAAATTCAGAAGCAATAAACCTTATATTGTGGTCAATGGACAAGATAAGTACATTATTAAATACAATTGAATACGCATTCATGAAATATAACAGTAAAAACAACTAAAATTATATGATGTAAAGCATATGCCAGAGAGTGGGTCACAAAAAATAATTTTACACATGCCAAGTTTTCTTACTACAACATACTTCAAGCATTTTAAAGAGAATTTTATCTGGCTTTCAAACACTTAATATTTAATCTTAATTGTTTTATTTATACCATAAGTATAAAGTCCTTATCCATTAGGGAACAAATGAAGATACTACAAAAAGAGAAGGAAATTAGTTGATAGATATTTTACTTATATACAAAGTGTACTTTATACGTATTTTGAGAGCAATAATATCCATATCAAATGAGTATTAATGATTCAAATTAGATATCAGCACAGCTTCCAGTCACACTTGGCTGAGTGGAGCGAGCAAATGGGTAAAACAAGATCAAAATTAGTTCTAAAATATTTCAAAGAAGGATTTATGAAATCTGAGCTTTTGTGTTGATGAAGACTTATAGGACACTTTATTAAAGTCCTAGCTTCAAAACTGAAATTGAATATAATCACGTATTGTATTAAATGGGCTAGCAATAAATTAGAATGAGCGCTACTTGGTTGATATCAGTTTGATAACAAACGTGTAATTTGGATAAGAAGAATCCTACGCTTTGATGCCAAGCGTAGTCTTCATGAGCATGTCAGCCTCTCTTACTACGCTAGAAGGGCTATCACTCATTTTCATGCAGAAATGCTTACTTCAAAAAGTTCTATTAATTGCTTTGGGGCAGTATGACAGCTTTATTCAGTGACCCAGTTTTACAGACGAGTTCTCATGTTTTCTTGGTGTTTGTACTACTCCACCTACTTGATTTCTGTGATCTGTCCTTTCGCCTCTCACAACACCCAGTGCTTTCACGGGGATTCTATTATAATGACTGTGCTTATTTCTATCACACAGTGAATAGTCACACATGAGTCCAGTGTGCTACTTACTGAGCTGGAGAGGCACACTGACAAATGAATGAAACACTAAACATGAATCTAGGCTGTTCTCAGCACAGATGTCTAAAGTAGCTGCTATCATTCCCATTTTATAGTCAAAACTCATGACAGCTTGGCAACTTACTGTGTGTCACACAGATACCCTAGAGTGTAGCATGTTAATGCTACATACCAAATCTCCAGTTTCCTGAGCAAAATACCCTGTACAAGAATTGCACATGCTTCTGTGAATCTTTCTAGCTTCATCAACTGAAAGAGGCCAATATTTACCTTGGTTTCTATCTCTTTAATTCTAAGCTCTGATGTTGGATATTTTAAAACAGAGCTCGGAGACACATGTACCTTCATAAATGAGAGCAGGAGGCATTTTATTCAAATCTCTTAAATGTATTATACATATAGGCATGTATATATATGCATATGCATGCATGATGTGGAGGGAACAAATGGCCTTAAATGGACTAATTCAAAAATAATTTTAAATAATAAATGCAAATTGCCTTTGTCAGATATTTGAAACCAATGAATATTTTTTAAATGCTACAAGAAAACAGAGTGAATCAATGGAGAGAAATCTTGTATTTCTGAGCAGTTTAATGAGCCCTGTTAAGTATAATGGGGACAAATTTATAATTGCTTGGCTGAATGATGATGTTTGACCATCTTTAGGAAAGCACACATTAGTGTCAACACTGTAAGTAGTAGGAAGTCCTCTGTACTGTGAAGAGAAGTGGACTATCTGTAAAAGAATTTCATCTAGTAACAAAAAATAGGTAATTTTTGAAATGTATATAATATAGAACAGTATAACATTCTAAATTTTTTTACTTATTTATTCACTTTCCATTCCAATCATAGACCCCTCCCTACTCTCCTCCCAGTTCCATGCTTCCTCCCTCTTCACCCTCCCCCATCCCCTATTCCTCAGATAAGAGCAGCTCCCTGACCACCTATCACAGTATAACTCTGTTCTCAAATCTCTGTTAGTATAGATTTACAAACACAAATACAAATAAAATTTCTTTGAAAGAGGTCTCAGTATATAGCTGAGCCTGGCCTGGAAGATATGAATCTTTCTCAGCCCATGAACTCAAGATCATATCTGATTAAGTACCATATTCAGTTAACTATGCCGTCAATGACTAAGGAGCCACCAGGCAATGAATCTCAGGACACACCTATGTATTGCTGCTTCCTTAGCTCCAATCAAATGCATTTCCTGAGCAAATGAGGGTTTTGGAGCCAATTGCTTCCAGCGCTCTCTGTGAAGATAACGTTTTCCCAGGTTTTGAATATTATCAAGACCCCGCTGATTCAGCTAAAAACTAGCCTCTCATGGAGCATTTCAGGTACCCTTGTGCACACTACTGTACTTTGATCCCAAACCAGGCCTGGATTCATGTACATTTTCAACTTTTTGGGTGTTGTTAGCGGCTCAAAGTGATCACATGTCATATTTACTCAGTTTCTTGGACACTAGGTTTTGTCTTCCTTGTATTTTTCTTTCTATTTAAAAAGCAGGAAACACAGTTTAGTATATCAAGAGTTACACACCCAGTGGTATAAACATCTTCAACCCTTCTCAGTGAAAGAAACCCTTAGGTCTTGACTAATAAAATTTAAAGCATTAACCATAATCATAGTCATTCAAACTATTTTGAATAGGAGGAAAAGGAAGTGGAAGAGAAAGAAGAAGAAGAAGAACAACAACTTTCTATGTCCGACAACTGAAACAGAACTCCAGTAAGAGTTTAAGTTTCTCTTATAACAGAGATAGAGGAAAAGTGCTTAACAGTTACAGCATGGAAGGGCTAATAAAAGAGTGATTCCAAGAAGTCAGAGGGCTTCTAAGCAGTTATGGGGACTTCAAAGTGTGTGATATCAGTGTTGGATATCAGTGTTAACATGATAAAACCCTATATGGTGTAATGATGACAGTTGATGGCAGCTATAGGAAACAGAAAGTTAATGAGTATAAATCTTTTAAGATGTTGAGAAATGTGTGAGTGGGTCTTCCAAATCTTGATTCCCAGTCTGTCATGATTCTTAAGATGAAAAATGTCTTAGCTATTATCTTCATTGAGTGAATGAATGAAATAATGCATGGCACATTCAACATTTCTCAACTAGAATTATATCTGCTGACTCAATGTTTTTTGCTTGTTGATGAAAGACTATCATTAATTATTTGAAAATTATATTAGTCTCAAATTAAATATGCTCTGTATTCTTAACCTTTTCCAGCAAATTCACCTGGTTGGCATTTATTTTCATAATGCACCTTATTTTCCTAATATACCTTCCCACTATAAACAAAACAATGTCTTTCAGAATTTTGTTTCAATTAAATTTCAATTAACATATTTTCATATTTATTGTCTAATTGTTGAAAGTCCATCATATATCCTTCATTCTATTTGAGTGTTTAGCATTTTATTTATTTTACAGAATTTTTTCTCATTCTAGTGATCCTGAAAATATGTATCTCTTACTTTGCAAATATTTACTGACTACAAAAAGTATAAAACAAACATTACCAGATTAGCACTTGTAGCAGAAAAAAGAGAGAAGAATGTGGTACTAGAGAGATAGATGGAAAGAGGGAGAGACTCATGGGGATATGTGACATGTATTATAGCATATTTTGAAAATATTTATCTGAATATAAAATTTTAATTGAATTTTAAGTAAAAAAATGCTCAAAGGAGGGAGAATGTGGACCTATAAAGTATAAAGCATTTAAATAGTGGAAATTATAGTCGTGAGAATCCAAAAAAATCAGTGAACTCACATTTTTCAAAATGTCTCTGAGGAATTATATGGTTGAGATGAATTTGAAAAATAGTTTAGACTAAGTGGATAAAGCACTTTGGATTTTTACTAAAAGTAAAATGGCATAATGGCATGAGAAACTAAAACTAATGTTATGGTTCTGTCCTTATGCTCATATTCCTTGGGCAGAGAAGATTTTTGGATAGGTGGAATGAGCTTGGATCAGCATGACTGAGCACAGGAACACCATAAGCCTGGAGGAGAGAAAATGAGCTGAAATTTATGTTGGTCAGACATTAGTGCTATTAGAAGAAAGCAATCCAGGGGAAGTACCATCTTCCATGAGAATAACTAGTGATACTTTGAAATACCTTAGGATTGAAGAAAGTTCCTATGGATACATCTAAATCAAAGGCTAGTTTTAATATATTTAAATTACAAATGTGTGTGATATCCATGAATTCTTTTCTAACCTTAAAAGAACTCTTTTTTTGTTTCTAAATTTATATTTTCTTTTTTTATTTTATTTTATTTTTTATTTTATTTTTATCAGTTACATTTTATTAACTCTGTATCCCAGCCGTGTCCCGAACCCTCATTCCCTCCCAGTCTCTCCCTCCCTCCCTCACCACCACTGTGCCCCCTTCCAAGTCCACTGATAGGGGGGGACCTCCCCCCCCATTCATCTGATCCTGTTTTATCATTGAGTTCCTGTTAGAAATAGTCCTTGTTCCCCTCACTTTGGGAAACCAATTGGTTACTGAGCTACCACAGGCTACATCTGAGCAGAGGTTCTAGGTTATATCCATACATGGTCCTTGGTTGAATGTCAGTCTAAGAAAAGACCCTGTGCCCAGATATATTTGGTCCTTGTGGAGCTCCTATCAACTCTTAATATATTTTCTTTATTTATTAGTTGTATATTCTTTTTTGTTGTTTTTTTTTAATTTTTATTTTTTATATTAATTACAGTTTATTCACTTTGGATCCCAGCTGTAGCCACCTCCCTCCACCCCTCCCATTCCCATTCCCTCCCTCCTTTATCTCTTCCTATGCCCCTCTCCAAGTCCATGAATATTGGAGGTTCTCCTCCCCTTTCATCTGACCCTAGCTTCATTGTCCTCCTCTGTGGCCTAGCAAGGCCCCTCCCCCATCCAGAGGAGGCAGTCAAAGAGCCAGCCACTGAGTTCATGTCAGAGACAGTCCCTGTTCTCCTTACTAGGGTACCCGCTTGGATACTGAGCTGCCATGGGCTACATCTGAGCAGGGGTTCTAGGTTATATCCATAAATGGTCCTTGGTTGGAGTATCAGTCTCAGAAAACACCCCTGTTCCCAGATATTTTTGTTCTCCTGCTATCCTTGTGGAGTTCTCGTCACTGGAAAACACACGTAGTTGAATACAAAATTAACTCAAAAATCAGTAGCCCACCTATATACAAATGACACATGGACTGAGAAAAAATAAGGGAAAAACCTTTACAATTGTTTGTACTAATACAAAATCTTGTGGGTAACTCTAACCAAGCAAGTGAAAGACTAACATGATAAAAATGTTAAGTCATTGAACAAAGAAAGTAAAGATAATAACAGAAGTTGGAAAGAACTCCCATGCCTATGTATCATTAGGATTAATCTAGCAAGTATTGCCATCCTTCCAGAAACAAACTACATGTTCAATACAATTCTCATCAAAATTCCAACACACTTATACACAGATCTTGAAAAAACAATGCTTAGCTTCATATGGAAAAAACAAAGAACTTGGGATAACTAGAAAATCCTGAATAATAAAAGAAGTATTAGAAGTATCAATATTGTTGACCTCAAATGGTACCACAGAGCTCTAGAAATAAGAACAGCATGGTACTGGCACAAAAATAGACATGTAGATCAAAGAAATCAACCTGAAGCACAAGGCATGAAAACACATGTGAATTCTCATCTCATTACTGTTTAATACACGATAAATACACACTATAAAAAGATGGCATTTTCAACAATTGATGTTGGTCAAACTGTTCGGATGCATGTAGATGAATGCAAATAGATTCAGACATACCATACAGCAAAAAAACTTCAACTACAAATGGAGGAAAGACTGCAGCAGGAAACAAGATACACTGAAACTAATAAAAGAGTCAGTGTAGAATAGCGTGGAATTCGTTTTCACAGGAAAAGAATTTTTTTTTAATTTTTATTTTTTTAATTTTTTCCTTATCAGTTACATTTTATTAACTCTGTATTCCAACCGTGTCCCGATCCCTCATTCCCTCCCAGTCCCTCCCTCCCTCCCTCCCCCCCTCCCTCCCTCCCTCCCTCCCTCCTCTCCACTGTGCCCCTTTCCAAGTCCACTGATGGGGGGGACCTCCTCCCCATTCATCTGATCCTGTTTTATCAGGTATCTTCAGGACTGGCTGCAAAGCCCTCCTCTGTGGCCTAACAGGACTGCTCCTCCCTTGGAGGGTGGGGAGGCCAAAGAGCCAGTCCCCTATAGCACAATCACTAAGATTAACAATTAATAAATGGTACCAAATGAAACTGAAAAGCTTCATAGTAAAGGATGCTGTCATTTGGACAAAGGGTCAGCCTACTGAATAGAAAAAATATTTTTTGCCAAATCCACATCTTACAAAGGGCTGATATTTAAAACACATACAGAGCTCAAAACACTAAATATTCAGGAAACAATTTTTTAAATGTGGCAAAGATAAAAACAGAATCCTCAGAAAAGGCAACACAAATGGCTGAGAAAGCCTTTTTTAAAATTTCAGTTTATTTATTTTACATCCCAAGGGTGCTCCCTCCCTTCTCTTTCCCAAGCCTTCCTTTCCCCTTCTTCCTCCTTCCCCTCTCCATTTTGCCTCAGAAAAGGGGAGCTCCCCCGTTTCTCATATCAACCTTTGCCAACACATCACATCATAAGCATATCCTCATCCCCTGAAGCCAGACAAGTTAGCCCTGCCAAGGGAAAGTGATCCAAAAGCAGGCAATAGAGTCCATGTTAGGGACAGCCTCCCCCCACCACTTGCCAGGTGTCCCATATGAAGGCCAAAGCGCCCATCAATCCCATATGTACAGGAGGCGTGGGTCCAGATAAGCATGCTCTTTGATTTCTCAGTCTCTGAAAGCCCTCATGAGACTGAGTTAGTTGTCTATGTTGGTCTTCTTATGATATTCCTGTTCCCTCCATGTCCTTCCATCTTTACCCCAACACTTCCACAGGATCCCTGGCTCTGAGCTATGCTTGGCTGCATGTCCCAGCATCTATCTCCTTCTCCTGCTGGCTGGAGCCTCCCAGAAGACATTCAAGTTAGGGTCCTGTCTGCAAGCATGAGGGAACATCATTAATAGTGCCAGGGGCTGGCTCTCTTCCATGGGGTGGGTCTCAGGTTGGGCCAATTATTTGTTGGACATTCTCTCAATATTTGTTTTCTCCTTAGCGCTGCATTTCTTGTAGGCAGGGTAATTTTTGGATCAAAGGTTTTGTCTGTGGGTTGTTGTTCCCCTCCTTATACTAGTCCTGTCTGGCTAGGAGGCAGTCACTTCAATCTGCATGTCCACCCTGTTAGTAGTCTCAGCTAGGGTCACATCCATATCCACCAGAACTGTGTTGGAATTTTGATGGCTTTTGACAGGATGGCCATTTTTAACAGGATGACCATTTTTACTATGTTAATACCACTGATCCAGGATCATAGGAGATCTTTTCATTCTCTAAAATCTTCTTCAATTTCTTTCTTCAAATACTTGAAGTTCTTATCATACAGGTCTTTCACTTGCTTGGTTAGAGGTACATCAAGATATTTTATATTATTTGTGACTATTGTGATTGGTGTTAGTTCCCTAGGTTCTTTCTCAGCCCTTTGTCACTTGTGTAAAGGAGGGCCTTTGACTTTTTTTAGTTAATTTTGTATCAAGGTACTCCGCTGAAGTTGTCTAGCAGCCATAAGGAGTTCTCCGGTAGAATCTTGAGGGTGGCTTGTGTATACTATCATATAATCTATGAGTAGCAATACTTTGACTTCTTCTTTTCCAATTTGTATTCCCTTGTTCCCTTTAAGTTGTCTTTTTGCTCTAGCTGTAACTTCAAGTCCTATATTGAAGAGATGTGGTTAGAGTGGGCGGCATTGTCTTGTACCTGATTTTAGCTGGAATGCTTTAAGTTTCTTTCTGTTTAACTTGATGTTGGCTATTGGGTTGCTGTACATTACCTTTATTCTGGTTAGGTGTATGCCTTGATTCCCTGACCTCTCCAAGACTCTAAATATTAAGTGGTGTTGGATTTTTGCCCTGTTTTTGCATCCATTCTGTTAGCCTGTGTCTTCTTATTGGAGAGCTGAGGCTGTTGATGTTGAGAGATATTAATGACTGGTGATTGTTATTTTGTTGTTGACAGGTGTTACTTCCTGTTATTTTGATGTTGGTGGTAGTGTGTGTGCATGCTTCCTTTCTTTTGGTTTTGTGGCTAAGGGTGTGTGTATTTGTCTCCCATTTTTTTCCCAAATGTACTTAGCCTCCTCGGGTTGGAGTTTTCCTTCTAGTATCTTCTGTAGGGCTGGGAATGTGCCTACATATTGTTTAAACTTGTTTTTGTCATAGAATATCTTATCGTCTCCATTCATGGTTATTGATTGAAAGTTGTGCTCTCTTAGTGTCTGCATGCCATCTTTCCAGGCTTTTCTCACTTTTACAGTTGCTGTTGAGAGGTCAGATATAATTCTGGTAGATTTGCTTTCACATGTGCCTTTTCCTGTAATGCTGCTTTTAATATTCTTTCTTTGTTCTGTATATATAATGTTTTGATCATTATGTGACAGAAGGATTTTTTTTCTGGTCCAATCTATTTGGTTTTCTGTGAGCTTCCTGTAAGTGCACAGGTATCCTTTTCCTTAGGTTGGGCAAATGTTTTTCTATGGATTTTTTTGAAGATATTTTCTGGGCCTTGGAATTTGTAGTCTTATTCTATTCCTATTAATTTTAGTTTGTTCTTTTAATTTGCTCCCAGATTTATTGAATGTATGTATGTATGTATGTATGTATGTATGTATGTATGTATCTATCTATCTATCTATCTATCTATCTATCTATCTACTTACCTACTTTTCTCTTTCTTTCTTTCTTTCTTTCTTTCTTTCTTTCTTTCTTTCTTTCTTTCTTTCTTTCTACTTGTTTATTGATCAGGAACTTTTTAGATTTAACATTCTTTTTGACTGATGTGTTGATTTATTCAATCCTTTCTTCTACACCTGAGATTCTCTCTTCCATCTCTGTATTTCGTTCTTGATGATTGTGTCTGTTGCTCCGTTCTCCTCCCTAAGTTTTCAGTCTCCAGGATTGCCTTAGATTGCATTTTCTTTATTGCTTCTTTTTTCCATTTTTAGGTCCTGGATAATTTTATTAATTTTTTTTCCCATTTGATTGTATATTATTGTATTTCTTTAAGAGATTTACTCATTTCCTTCACCTGTTTGGTTGCATTCTCCTGCAGTTAGTTAAGAGATTTATTTGTTTCTTTTAAGGCCTCCATCATTTTCAGAACCTCAGATTTAAGGTAATTTTCTTGTGCTTAAGGTGTGATACTATCCTCTGTGCTTGTTGTGGTTGGAAAACTGAGTTTTGGTGGTATAATATGGCCCTGGGTTTTGTTGCTGGTGTTCCTGCCCTGACCTCTAACCATTTGATTGACATAATAGGTCTGGTGGTGTTTGATGGTAAAAGGTCTCTGGAGTTGTAGATAGATCTCTTGGTCACAGAAGGCCATAGTCCTCTGGTTTTATTGCAGCTCCTTGATCCATGCTGGTTTCCAGGACCTCAGATCTGGGTGGGTGCCCAGAAATGGCACAGGCTGGGGAACTGAGGTGTGGGGTGAGCAGGGGAAGTGGAGCACATAGGGCCCTGGGCAGACCTGGCCGCTATTGCTGGCAGGCTGTGGCAGGCTAGTAGATTGGGTGAGAGGCTCTTACTTGCTTCTCAGTGATCCCGGCTCCTTTGTGTGGGCTACAGATCAGGGTGGGTCCTGGGAAATGGCTCAGGCCAGGAAACTTGCCGAGAAAGTCTTAAAATTTCACTCCATTTACCCAGGAGGAAAATGGAAATCAAAACTACTATGAGATTTCATCTTACACCTGTCAAAAAGGGTAATATCAATAAAACAAATGACAATGTATGCTGGTGAGGATGTGGAGAAAGGGGAACACCCTTACTTCATTTTTTCTTACAGATGACTTTCCCTTGCAAAGTTGCTTTTAGGTATGAGGAAAATTGATCATGTCTTGATAAGCAATTACATCTTTACCCAGGAGGAAACCACAGTACTGTCACTGTGTATGTATACTGCCATGTATAAAGAAATAATTCAGCTATGCCTTCAAGATTAATAAAGAACTAAAATATGATGAATGGTGATCCATACAGTTTTGTCTAAATAATTAGGAACATAATGACTTCATGGTGATAGTAGCAAACTTAAAAATCACCTACTTGTGTAACCTATCTGTAAACGAAAGCTTACAAAAATGTCTAACATCAATCCAAACTCAAGAGGTTGTTGAATTAGTATGAGCCTCAAGCTTCTTTATCAATCTTTCTTTCCTAATCCAGGCATAACATATTCCCCAAAGTTTACTGTAAAGGTACTAATGAGCACCAAAAATGTGTATGTAAAAATAACAAATGTAGGTTGCTTTCATTTCTGGTTAAAATCACCTGTGTATGTGTCACCTACAGGAGTATTTAAGGAAACCTAAAAGGAAAGTGTTTATCCAAATAAAAAAAAAATGCAACTCCAGTAGCTAAAACACAAGCTATTACTGTTGTTTGACATTAGAAACAGAGAATAGATGAACGCTGACAAAATGCAATGATGTGGCATTCTCTCAGGAAAAATAAAAATATAAATAAAAAATAAAATAAACAAAAAAAAAAAAACGTGATTGTAATGCATCCTCATCCTCTGAAAAAATGAAGGGTTGGCAATAGATAATCATTTATTGTAGTCCCAGGATTAATTGAAAATTTCTATCTAGTGATACACATTGTACTATTACATTTCTGTATTTGTATAGCTAATTAATGTATATTAACTTTACACAGTAAATGGTTTCATTAAGGCAACTTTATACCTTTCTATAATGGACTATATCATTTTCTAATTTTCAGCACATATCCTGACTTATCTTCCTGTCTATTTAACTTACAACATTTAAACTTATTGATAAAGGTGTGCGTGTATGTTTGTATGGTATGTGTATGTGTGAAAGAGAGATTTCTACTGTAATTCTGAGTGCAATAAAAGCAAAGATCCATGAAGGCCATGGTAATTCACACATACTATCCAATGGAATTTACAATTTCTTTTCAGCAGTTTAGATCCCAGTAGCCAGATAGGTGTTGAACATGTCTGTGGTCAAGCTTAGCCTTACACTCTTAATTTTTGTATATCCACACCCAAACACTATTACAGTATGTGCCACCACCCTCAACTGCAATGTCTTTATTTACAATAGTTCTCCCAGTAACAGATTCAATTATATTTATATTTATTCTTCCCAACACAAATAAAATAATCAGAATAGCATAATAAATAAATGTAAAAATATAATTTTTCTTTTGATTTTATGTTTTGTTAGCACACAGGTATCTTTTAATTTATATATTAATATAAGATTTACTTTTTACTACTGAATTTAAAAGGAATAATAATTTCAAATGTGAATAAAAGTATGTATGGCTCAATCTAGTGTGTGGGTGAATTGAGCACATAATCTTCCATTTAAAACTTTTTTCCTAATTTGAATTTCACTGTGCATTAGAAACCCAAATGTGATTTTTTCCTTCTTACGTCAAGTGCTTTTTCCAGCGTTGGACTTCAAATGAGAATCATGGGCGTCCTCAATGAGTCTGTCACTGCTCAGCTGTCACCTTACCCACTTAAATGCTTTGCCTTCTGTGGGTGTTTGCATCTGGCACTTTGTCAGCCATTGATTTTTACTCCTCTTCCTCATGCAGGATCTGAGCTGCGTCAGATATTCCACCATGGAGTTCTTATATTCTTCATTACCACAATCATCTCTTTTCTAAGTGCCAGGAGTGACTTCTCTAAGCTAAACTAGGTAGTGTTCTTATGTCGTTATTTAGAATGAAAAGTAAAGGGCAATTAACTAGTCGTACTACGTAGTTACGCACCTGTCTTCTCAAAGAAGTCTTCGTACTGACAGCAGTATACAAATTATAGATAGTTACAAAACATTAATAATTACAAAATTCTGAAATACTACTTTTTATCTTGAATACTACTTCTCTGTTTGGCTATAAATCTTTTTTAAAATTTTATTTATTTATTTTTATTATTAGTTACATTTTATTAACTCTGTATCCCAGATGTATCCCGCTCCCTCGTTCCCTCCCAATCCCGCTCTCCCTCCCTCATCTCCTCCCTCCTCTTTCCAAGTCCACTGATAGAGGAGGACCTCCTCCCCTTTCATTTGACTGTGTTGTATCAGGTTTCTTCAGGACTGGCTGCAAAGTCTTCATATACTGGGGTTGAATGCAATACGTACCACTGTTTCTTTAAGCCATAGAAAGCTAGACACCAAGTTCAATGAACCACCTCTAGAACCTTTATAGAAAGGGGGCAAATAGACACATAATCTAAATTCTAAAATCAACAATAAAGAAACCATCAAGTGTATGAGTCAGATTTCAAAGCAAAACAATTTATATCTATTGTAGAAATTATAGACTAAAAACATTACCAATATTATCTGTGACCTCTGAGAGCTTCGATGATGTCCAGACTGATGTGCTAGTGACACAGGCCACAGATCCTCGAGGAGAACTTACAACCATTGGTCTCTAAAAGGGAGGGCACAGTACAAGTTGTTAGTGACATCATTATACTAATGGAGTGGCACCCTATACTGTCCTCTGTGGGCATGCACACAGCATGTGGCATACACACACACATCCAAACACATGCACACTCACAGGTACACATAAATACCATAAACAATAATCATTATCTGACCATAATTTAAGGTGACAGGCCATAATTTAAGGTAAGACACAAATACCAGACAGAGGTGAAGAACTTCTGAGAAAAACATCCAGAGTAACACAGTGTTGTCAACTTATCTGTCATGTTAAGGAAGTTCTTAAATGTATTTTAAAGAAGGAAGGATTTATTTGGCTTCACATTTTGAGGCTAGCTAGTCCACTGTGGTGAAGGCACAACAGAGGGAACAGAAGGCAGCTGGTCACACTTTCCTTGCCAACAGAAAATTCAGGGAGCTGAAGGAATCATCTCCTCTCACTGTATTATTTTATTATGAAATTTTAGTAGTCCTGAAATTTCAGGCAATGACAGGAGCCATGCAAGCAGAAAGGACATGTGGCAAGCAAGTCAGCATCTTGGAGGCAGCCCACCATTTTTGAACAGCAAACAAATGGGTTTGCCCGGGGGAGGCATGGACCCCAGGGGCTTTGGCTCCAAGTTAGTTATTTTTTCCCTCATTTATTATTATTATTAATAATAAATTAATTACAATTCATTCACTTTGTATCGCTACTGTATCCCTTTGCTACATCTCCTTCCAGGCTTATGTTCCCTCAGTCTTCATTCTTTATGTCCCTCCTCTAGTGCACTGATAGGGAAACTCCCCACCCCCATTATCTGACACTAACCTATCAGGTCTCATCAGTACTGTCTGGATCCTGTTTCTCTCTGGCCTAGTGAGGCCATCTCACCATAGGAGGTGATCCAAGACCAAGCAACCAAGTTCATGCCAGTAACTGCTGCTGCTCCCCTTACTAGCAAACTCCCATGGAGACTGAGTTTCCCATTGTCTTCATCTGAACAGAGAGAATAGATCCTCTCCATGCATTGTCTTTGGTTGATTCAGCAGCTTCTGCAGTCCCCCTTGGGTCCAGATATTTTGGCTTTGTTGGTCTCCTTGTAGAGTTCCTGTCTCCTCCAGGTCTTTCTAATACCCTCCTTCTTGTATAAGATTCTCTGAATTCTGCCCAAATTTTGGCTATGACTCTTAGTATCTGCTTCAATATCGAGCTGGGTAGAGACTTTCAGAGGTCCTTCATGGTAGGCTCCTGTCAGGTTCCCTGTCTTCTCCTGCTTCCAATGTCTATCCTGTTTGGCCTTCTGAATGAGGGTTGAGCATCTTCCCTACGGTCTTCCTTGTTGTTTAACTTCTTACAAATATAGATTTTTGTATGTTTATCCTCTACCATATTTCTAATATTCACTTATAAGTGTGTATATATGTGTGTGTGTGTGTGTGTGTGTGTGTGTGTGTCTTTCTGCTTCTGGGATATCTCACTCAAGATATCTAGTTCTAGTCATTTGCTTGAAAATTTCATGAGTTCTTATTTTTTTTATTTTTTTTAATTTATTTTTTTTTATTTTTATCAGTTACATTTTATTAATTCTGTATCCCAGCCGTGCCCCGAACCCTCATTCCCTCCCAGTCCCTCCCTCCCTCACTCATCACCACTGTGCCCCTTTCCAAGTCCACTGATAGGGGGGACCTCCCCCCATTCATCTGATCAATTATTAAGTAGTATTCCATTGTGTAAATGTACCACAATTTCTATGTATTCATCAGTTCAGGGACATCTAGATTGTTTCCAGATTCTGGCTATTATGAAGAAAGTTGTAATGAACATAGTTGAACAAATGTCATTGCTGAATGGTTGCACATCTTTCTGTTATATGACAGAAGTGTTATACCAAGACCTTGAAGTAGCACTATTCCCAGTTTTCTTAGAAAGCGTCAAATTGGTTTCCAAAGTGGTTGTACAAGTTTATATTCCCACCAATAATGTAGGAGGGTTCCACTAACTCCATAACCTCTCCAGCTTGTGTCATCCCTTTGAGATTTTGATCTTAGACATCTTGACTGTTGTAAATTGGAATCTCAGGGTCGTTTTGATTTGCATTTTCCTGATGACTATGGATGTTGAACATTTCTTTAAGTGTTTCTCTGCCACCATTCAATATTCCTCAGTTGAAAATTCTCTGTTTAGCTCTGTACCTCAATTGGACTACTTGATTTATTGGTGTTTAACATTTTTTCTTTTTATTTTTAAATTTAAATCTTTATTTTTTAAATTAATTACATTTTATTCACTTTGTATCTCAGTTGTAATCCCCTCACTCACTCACTCCCAATCCCACTCTCTATCCCTCCTCTCCTCCCATGCCCCTCTCCAAGTCCACTGATAGGGGTGGTCCTCCTCCCCTTCCATCTGATCCTAGCCTATCAGGTCTCATCAGGACTGGATGCATTGTCTTCCTTTGTGGCCTGGTAAGGCTGCTCCCCCCTGGGGGGAGGGGATCAAAGAGCCAGCCCATGAATTCATGTCAGAGACAGTCCCTGTTCCCCTTACTAGGTACCCACTTCGACACTGAGCTACCATGGGCTATATCTGTGAAAAGGTTCTAGGTTATCTCTATGCATGGTCCTTGGTTGGCATATCAGTCTCAGAAAAGACCCCTGTGCCCAGAATTTTTGGTTCTGTTGCTCTCCTTGTGGAGTTCCTGTCCCCTCCAGTATTTAACTTCTTGAGTTCTTTATACATTCTGGATATAAGCCCTTTGTCAGATGTAGGGTTGGTGAAAACCTTTTCCCACTCTGTAGGCTGTTGTTTTGTTCCGTTGACTGTGACTTTTGCTTTATAAAAGCTTTTTAGTTTCATGAGGTCCTATTTATTGATTGTTGATCTTAAAGCCTGTGCTGTTGGTGTTTTGTACAGGAAATTGTTTGCTGTGTCAATGTGTTCAAGGTTCTTCCTCACTTATTCTTCTAACAGATTTAGTTTGTCTGGTTTTATGTTGAGGTCTTTGATCCACTTGGACTTTAGTTTTGTGAGGGGTGATATGAATCTATTTGCATTTTTCTACATGTAGACATCTAGTTAGACCAGCACAGTTTGTTGAAGATGCTGTCTTTTTTTTCCATTGTTTGGTTTTGGCTTCTTTTTCAAAAATCAAATATCTGTAGGTGTGTAGGTTTATTTCTGGGTCTTTGATTCTATTCCACTGATACTCCAATTTGTGTCTATGCCAGTACCATGTCATTATTATCACTGTTGCTCTGTAGTACAGATTTAGATCAGGAATGGAGATACCTTCAGAAGATCTTTTATTGTACAAAGTTGTTTTAGTTACTCTGGGTTTTTTGTTTGTCTGTTTGTTTTTCCATATGAAATTGGGAATTTTTCTTTCAACTTCTGTAAAAAAAATTGTATTGGTATATTGATGGGAACTACATTGAATCTGTAGATTGATTTTGCCAGGATAGCCATTTTCACTATATTAATCCTACCAATCCATGAGCATGGGAGTTCTTTCCATTTCTTCTTGAATTTCTTTCTTCAAAGACTTGAGGGGCTGGAGAGATGGTTCAGAGGTTAAGAGCACTGGCTGCTCATCCAAAGTTCCTGAGTTCAAATCCCAGCAACCACATGGTGGCTCACAACCATCTAGAATGTGATCTGTATACACAGTCTGGGATGCAGGAAGAACTTTGTATATTTTATTAATAAATAAATTTTAAAAAAAAAAAGACTTGAAGTTTGTTTCATATTAGTCTTTCACTTACTTGATTAAAGTCACGCCAAGGTACATTATGTTATTTGTGGCTATTGTGAAGGGTTTTGTTTCACTATTTTTTTCTGAGTCCATTTGTCTTTTGTATACAGGAGAGCTTCTGATATTTTGGAGTTAATTTTGTATCCATCACTTTGTTGAAGGCATTTATCAGATGAAGGTAGAATTTTTGTGATCACACATGTATGGCCTCATATTATCTGTGAATAGTGATACATTGACATCTTCCTGTCCAATCTGTATCCCCTTGGTCTCCTTTAGTTGTCTTATTACTGTAGCTAAGAATTTAAGTACTAGGTTCAAAACAAAGTGAGAGAGTGGGCAGCCTTGCCTTGTCCCTGATTCAATAGGATTAATTTAAGTTTTTCTCCACTTAGTTTGATGTTGGCTATAGGCTTGCTGTATACTGCATTTACTGTGTTAAGTATGTGTCTTGTATCCCTGATCTCCCCAAGACTTTAAAAATGAATGGGTGCTATATTTTGTCAAATGCTCTTTTTTCTATCTAAAGAGATGGTCATGTGGTTTTTCTTCTTTCTGTTTGTTTATATGGTGAATTGCATTGATGTATTTCTGAATGTTGGACCAGTCCTACATGCCTGGGATGAAGTCTTCTTGCTCATGGTGGATGATATCTTTAATGTGGTTTTGGATTTGGTTTGCAAGCATTTAGTGAGTATTTTTCATCAATATCTATAAGTGAGATTGGTCTGATGTTCTCTTTCTTTATATGGTCTTGGTGAGATTTAGGTATCAAGATGACTGTAGCCTCATATAATGAGATTTGTATTGTTCCTTCTATTTCTATTTTGTGGAATAATTTAAAAGTATTGGTATTAGCTCTTCTTTGAATTTCTGGTAGAATTCTGTGCTGAAACCATCTGGCCCTGGGCTTTTTTTTTTTTATGGAAGGAAGAGACACTTTTGATGAAAGCTTTTATTTCCTTAAAGGTTTATAGCACTATTTAGCTTATTTACCTAATTTTGATTCAGCTTTTGTAAATGGAATCTTTCAAGAAAATTGTCCATTTCATTTAGACTTTCAAATTTTGTTTCATATAGGCTTTTGAAGTACGACCTAAAGATTCTTTGGATTTACTCAGTGTCTGTCATTATGTTCCCCCTTTTCATTTCTTATTTTGTTGTTTGGATAGTGTCCTTCTGCCTTTTAGTTAGATTGGCAAAGGGTTTGTCTATCTTGTTGACATTCTTAAAGAACCAGCTCTTGGTTTCATTGAGTCTTTACTTTTGTTTCTATTTTATTGATTTCAACCATGAGTTTGATTATTTCCAGCTGTATTGGATAGAGCCTAGAGCTTCTTTATTGCCCCACAGACTTCTTGAGATGGCTGAAAATGGGATTTGAGTCCCTTGTCTGCCACAGTTCTTCTGGGTTTACTGGCTGTGCTGGGCGTCTTGTTTCTGACCCAGTTGGCCCAGGCTGCTGGGGAGTAGGCAGTAAGAGCTCAGAGTCTAGAGCTACTCCAATGCTCCACAGGCCTCTTTGCGGAGGAGGAAAACGGAACTTGTGTCCATTGTCTAGCTCAGCTCTGCTGGGTTCTCTTCTGCACTGGGCTCTTGATGTTTCTAGACTAAGTGAACCAGGCAGTTGAGGCACAGGCAGAAAGAACCTCTATGCCTTGAACTGTTCCAGTGTACCACTGGATTTTTTGAGATATTGGACCACAGGACTGTAGTCCTGAGCCTAGCTCAGCTCCAGTGTGTTCACTGTCTGTGCTGTGCTGGCTGATTCTGACCTGGTTGAGTCAAGAAGCTTGGGGAGCAGGTATAATGGACTTTCACCTCCCCCACAGTACCAAAAGGTAGCCCCTCTACAGGATGGTGAGAGTGAGGTCCGCTAGCTGCTGCATCAAGGATGGTGTCCACAGGATGGTGAGAATGGGCTCCCGGGTTTGGAATCAGAAACTTCTAGTACCCAGAAGGTGTCCACGGGCTGTGAGAGTGCCCAATGTCTGAGCTGCCAGTGCATGAAGGTATCCATAGAAGGTGGGCTTGGGTACCTGCTGTGGGTTGGAGCCACCAACCACAGGTCCCAGGACAATATCCAGATGATTGGCTTGGGCAGGTGGCCTAAGGCTGCGGAGTTAGAACTGCTCACAGCATGTCTTTTGAAGGTATCTACAGTAGCTGGGCTTGGGAGGGTAGCCTATGGCTGCGGTCCACAGTACAGCCTGCTGTTCACCCTATTTTCGCTGTTGTTCAAATACCCTTCGTGGTTGGTACCACCATCTTGGCTTTATTTTTATTTTTATTTTATTTTATTATTTTATTTTATTGTTTTTTGTTTGTTTGTTTGTTTGTTTGTTTTTCAAGACAAGGTTCTCTGTGTAGCCTTAGCTATCCTGGACTTTCTTTGTAGACCAGGCTAGCCTCAAACTCACAGAGATCCATGGACCTCTGAGATCTACCTCCTCAAGTGCTGGGATTACAGGCACAGGCATGTATCACCTCATCTGGCTTCACATCACCAACTTCTAAGCCTATCGGAGTTACATCTTGGAGGAGTTGTTTTTAATTTATTACTTCTTTAATGTTAATCACCTATTAATTGATTTATTTTGTTATATAACATTTTCAGTTAATCGTCATTTTTCATGGCAAGGTGTTATGTTTGCAACATAGAAGTTGCAAACATACTCAAGCTCTTCTCAGTATACACTCAAAACTTTGTCCCTCCAAACAGATGGATTTTTGGAGGATACCATGTTTATATAGTCCTACTAAGTATTCATCATCTTTGTCTTGTTTACTTTTTCTCTGACCACTTATCTAATAACTAATGGATATTATTTCTAACGTGTGTTATTAGTAACCAAAAATGTTGGAATTTTGAGTTTTAAACCCAGCAGGAATAAATAGTTATAATAGTCAATATAGTAGCCAAGTCACTTGTCACGGGTCCAGAAGCCTATACTCTCATGTCTACTTTCAGTTTCAAATGGCAAACTGAATCCAATTATTACACCTGTTCCCTGGCATCCTGCAATATCAGAGTATTAAGAGACTAAAAATATGTCTACTGTTTTCACATATTTCATTATATCCGCAAGTAAGGACTCCACCAAGCCTTAAGGAAAATAGGTTTCATAAAACTATAAAAAATACATGCCAAGTCAGTAGAAAAGATATGAAATATATTTTTGTCAAATTGAGCTTACATTTTTAATAACACATTTTAAATCACATTTGGAATACAGCAACTTTAACTGAGGCTCTCTATATTCCTAAGAAGATTATATAAAAATGCTACTTGCATAACATTCTAGGGAGAAGATTTAGAATGTGTTATCTTCTAAAGATCATTTAAATATAAGACTATGCAGCAATTATCCATGCATGTTTTAAACATCAGATGGCAAAAAGAAAATCACCTCATCCTGTTCAATGAGAACAATCTGGAGGCAAGTTGTGTGTGTTTTGATTGTTTTATTATTTTTAGTTTAAGATAGAATGCTTGCCAGATTTTGATTACCTGACCAGGCCTTCCTAAGTAGCTATAAAAAAAAAATACACTGTGGCAAATCTATTAGTCAAAATGTGCCTAAATTCAATTTGTGTATAATGTTAAAAACAGCTTTAAATTACAATCTTAGCAATTCCTGACACACTTTTTAAGATTCAAGGAGTGCTTGGGAGAAGTCAACTGAAGAATAGCCCATGCTGAATCTACCAAAAAACTAAACCTCAGTCCTGAGAAATGAAACATCAGAGTTTTTAATCTCAAGCTGCTTCGCCTTTGAAAAAAGTTTCAAACTTTAAATGAAAATAGCTTTTGTCACATTCTACCATTTACAGACTAAATACCTTCTGAGAGTGCAGGACAGGGAAGCAGAAAGGGAGAAAGGGAGAGAGAAACATTGTGCTTTCTAAAATGCTTTTCTTTTCAGATAATGCATTTATATTTGGCTTTGCCTTCTGCTCAACTGCTCTAAATGAATCTCACAGGAATATACAAATGCATGTTTGGGATTGTTATGCACCTCTGCAACCTTTCATTCATTTGAGAAGTATGTCAACCCTGATAAATACCTGGCATGCCTTTCAGGAGGTTTGCTGGTACAGTCACAGACAAAACACAGAGTAACCCTATCTTCAGGGAGTTTGTGTTCTACAGGATTTGTGAATAGCTTGTTTTGTAGACTACTTACCATTTAATATTTTGATATTTTTTCTTCTTTGCTTGACTTACAGATAAAATATCTAATTTCCGTTTTATGAAGTTGCTTCATTCTATGTCTTTGATCCTGTCTGATAAAATAATTTGGATTTACTCTTTCAGTCCTCACCAATCATCTCATTTTCCTTCAAAACATTTTTTTACATACAGTGTATTTCATCCATATTGTTCACCCTCCCCAGCAATTCCCAGATCCCTCTCACCTTTCCACCCACTCAACTTTGTTTTTTCTCTCTCTTTCTTTAAAATATTGTAAGATAAAACACATTTTAAAACAAGAAAAAAAAAAGTCAATAAGTCAAATAATATCAAAATCAAAAGCACACACAAACAAAATATGGCATTGCTTATGTGTTCGCAGCTACTTCTGGGCGTGGTGCCTGCTCTGGAGTTGGTTTCTATACCCTGTGAAACTCCACTCAAGAAAACTAATTTTTCTTTCAAATAGGCATCAATTGAAAATTTGTTGCTTGGGTAAGGGAGGAATTTTGATTCCACTTCCCCTTCTCAGTGTTGAGATTTAGTCTGGTTTGACCCTATGTCCATGTGAATGCTGTCACAGTATCTGTGAGTTATTATGAGTATCAGCCTTGTTGTATCCTGAAGGCATTATTCTCATCCACCATCTCTGGCTCTTATAATCTCTCCATTTCCTCTTCTTCATAGATCTCTAAGCCTTGGGGGAGGTATTTTTATGAAGACGTATCATTCGGGGATGGGTTCTATGACTCTTCTTTAATACTACAAAAAAATCTTATTCATTAAATTCTATTGCTCTTAATATCTGCAGCAACAGTCATACTTCTTCTATGCTACTTACAAGGAAATGGCTGTTTCAAACATGGTTCAGGTACTGTAATTAATTTGTATGCATTTACAGAAGCAGGATGATTGATTATTGGATTATTGTAGCATGCAGCCAGCCTGGGCAATATAACAAGCCCCAGGCCATTAGTGTGTGTGTTTTGCTTTTTGATCTTTCATATATGTAATATATGAATATTTAAAACACACATACATATGTTTTAGATCAGTTATATAACATAGACTTCATATATTAAGGAACACAATGTATAAAGAGTAGTGAAGGCAGGGATGAACCTGAAAGAGCTCAGGTAGAATATAACCAAAAGCAGATAAACTATTAAAGGAAAACAAACAAAAGCAAAAAACAAGAAAAGGATGTGAAAACAATTACTAAAAAAATTTTTATAAATGTGATGTATTCTTCTTAACTCTACCTGTGATAACTTCAGCCCTCAAATTTGATTTCTTTTTAATATGTCTTTGACTGCAGAGTGAATTTTTCCATCAAAAATTTGGTTTTTTATTAGATTTTGATAAAGTTCAATAGCACGGCCTTTTCTGTACAAAAGAGGTCATTGTTGAATCTACCCCCTTTGTTAGTAGATGGCTGTTATATGAGCAGCAATGGCAAAAACCATATTGGTGGGGCAGCTGGACACTATACAGTGCAGTAAGGGAAAAACAATGGAGGAACAGAGGAAAGAAAATGGTGGTATAGCAGGAGCTCCAGAAGCAAGCCACGTCTCTGCAGCCACATAAAGAATTTGTTCAAAAAATGAAAAATAAAAAAGTAACAATAAAACATTGTTTGTTGGTGCATGCATAGTATCCAGGAGCTGGTGAAGCAGATATAATAACTTGGGAAGTGCAAGGAATAACTTCACTACATGGTAAGAACTAGTCTGTAGACACACACACACACACACACACACACACACACACACATACACACTGAATGAGTTACCGATAAAATACTGCTGAATGTTTTGATAGCACTGGAAACAGATTATAAATACTTAGAATGAAAATTTAGATTGCAGTATGTTAAAAAACATTAGGAAAGGAAAGAAAAGTGCAAGTGACCAAAATATTGAAGTGCCTTTAAAAATATTGTTCTGAAGGGAGATTGATACAAAGAAGGTCATTAATGTTCTGTAATATTATACTTCCTTCTACACAGGGAAATTCATAAAAATTGTTTCTAGATATAATATCCTATAATATCTTTAAATGACAGGGGGAATGCACAATATTCAACTTCCTAAGAAGCTTTTCTTCTGAAACTCATTTTGTCTCTTATTATAGAAAAGAGCTGTTTTCCCTCAAAAAATCCAAGCCAAACAAACAAACAAACAAAAACAAATGTTTTATTTTGTTTTCTGTTTTCAAACTCAAATACACTGATGTCCTCAAAAAAACACTAAATTTTATGACCATAAGCTTTAAATAAGTATATGGAACTTGGGAAAAAATGTGCTTAAACTTTCTATGTTTCATATTCCCATTTATAATAAACTACTGACAAAATTGCTTGAATAAAACTAGTACGAAAATATCAATTGTTTGGCATCTGTACAATCTATCAAGAATTCCAAATGATCCAAAAGCATGCATTCCTTTGCTTCTGCTTTTTTTTTTTTTTTAATTTCCGCTGAGTCTTTTGGATGCTGATTATTTTGTTAGAAGAGTTTCCTATTCAAAACTTTAAAAAATCAATTACATAACCTAGATTTCAATTTCTAAGTCAACTCTGAGCTTGTAAAGGGGTTTCATTTGGAAATAAGCTTGACATTCAATGCTCACGCCACTGCCTCCCGGGCTTCTTAGCACAGGATGTAATCCTCACTAAAATAGTATTTGATCCTAAGGAGGAGAAAAGATATAACGGATTGCTCCTCTGCACAAAAACCAGAGAAGCCAGTTCTGTGTTGCTGCCACTCTCACAAGCAGAAACCAACAGCCACACTCACTCCCCTTCAGCCGCAATTTTGTAGCATCGGCAGAATCACTTTGGGCATGATAAACATTTTAATAGGCAGGAACAGTCCACTTTGGCATTACTTCTTCCAATGTTATGCCCTATGTCTACCTGGAAAGAGAAACAAAAAGGTGACAGGTTGCAGTGAACGAAAGGAAAGAAAATGTCTTTTGAATTCGGAGCAGCAGCCATGGCACGACTGCTCTTTTTTTTTTGTTTGTTTGTTTGTTTGTTTGTTTTATTTTTTTTCTTTTTTCTGTAGTCCTTCAGTAATCTCCGGTGTTGTTTTTGAAAATCCAATAACGAAAGCTAGATTCCTGAGCACCAGCACACAAAGTAAAACAGTCAAACACGTACAGTTAACACTGCACTTTAGAAAGTAGATATCTATCACATGATCTTCTTTATATGAATATGAGTTGCATTAAACAAAACCCCTGTATTCTGCTGGGCCATCCTGTACTAATAAAGCCCTTGCTTTCCATCTTTTAGTACGCACACTGAGAAGTGTCAGATTTGAAAGCTGTTCTACTATGTGTACTGAACGTGTGAATATGGAAATGTAACCTAGATGCATATGCACTTGCTCTCTTTCTGTAACAGGGCTAAAACAAGGGTTGGTGGCTTTATTTTTTGCTCTTCCTAAATGCACCGTCAAACATGAATCAAGTTCTCTCAGTGCCATAGCCATTGTCTTTATGCAAAGCCCTTGGCTTGGTGGAGAGGGTGAAGGTTAATCTTCACTAGAAAACAAACCCAAATATGACAGCATTGATAATGTCACATCAGGAACTTAAGGACACAGTGTTTTCTGAACAATCTTTTATCAAATGTTTGAAAGAAGATGCTATGGACTTACCCATATTAAAGGCACAGTCAATTAAAAGAACATAAACAAATCAGTGAGATATTCTATCCATAATAAGGATGAAAATATGACTTTCAGTGATACTCTTCTTTGAATCTGTCTTTTGTCCAATAAAAACCAAACCAAACAAACAAACAAACAAAATAACAATAAATGTATTTTTCTTGTCAAAGTCAAATCTGTTGAGGGAATTGTTGGAAAAAAATAATAGGAGTTAAGTTGCTGGGTTTCACATATTTGTGTTTTTATAAATTTTAAAGAGTTGTGTAAATAGGTTTTGCTATGTACGCTATCTAAGTAACAAAATTCAGTAGCTGTGTTTAAATATTTCCGTATATTTTCTTATGGATTAAAGAAACAGGGATCTGGATATGCAAGTATAGGCCTGGCGTTTAGAAACTGCATTTTGAAATATGGCACTATAGTAAGTTGCCCACTTGATGAGTACAGTGACTTGAATGAGCATGGCACCCTAGATATGTTCGATTGCTTGCTCCACAGTTGGGGAAACTTTGGGGGAAGGATCAGGAGATTTGTCCTCATTAGAGGAGATTTGTCAATGGGGGCAAGCCTCCTACTTACATATCAGAGTGAGAGTTCTCATCACCGAGTCTTAGACCCACCATGGCACTCTTTTGCCCTCTGAAATTGTAAGTTCAATTAAATGCCTTCTTTGAAAATGTTCCTTGGTTTGGCTCGAGTACTAGCTCAGCTGTTAAAGACTAGGCTCATAACTAAGAACATGAAAGTTGCCTCTGTTATGGTATTTTGACACAGCAATAGAAAAGTGACTAAAACAGTGTGTCCTTACATTTGATCCTGCTTCAGGGTTTTGTATTATTTAACTAATACTGTCAATACTTATTTGATGAAGTTTTGGCCAGAATTTGTTTCCTGCGCATGTAATTGATAAACTTGCCAATGATTTTGTTTACAAACTGGCTTAATGTGTACAAAACTATTGTTTCCTAGTAATTTGAAGTTTTCACAGGTCATTTCCTTGAATAAGACAAAGATTATTTTTTTAAGGAAATGTATATGAATTATTTCAGTTTTCATATATCATACAGAATTTATTTACTTTTTATTTTATTTTATTTTTTATTTTTTTTATTAGTTACATTTTATTAACTCTGTATCCCTCTCCCTCATTCCATCCCAAACCCTTCTTCCCTCCCTCATCTCCTCCCTGCCCCTTCACAAGTCCATGGATTGGGGAGGACCTCTTCCCCTTTCATCAAACTCTGTTTTATTGGGGATCTTCAGGACTGGCTGCAAAGTCATGCTCTGTGGCCTAGCAGGACTGCTCCTCCCTTGGGTGGTGGGGAGGTCAAAGAGCCTGCCATTGAGTTCCTGTCAGAAATAGTCCCTGTTCCCCTTACTATGGGAAACCAGTTGGTTCATGAGCTACCATGGGCTTCATCTGAGCAGAGGTTCTAGTTTATATCCATACATGGTCCTTGGTGGAGTGTCAGTCTCAGAAAAGACCCCTGTGCCCAGATATATTTGGTCTTTGTGGAGCTCCTATCCTTTCCATGTCATTCTAACTCCACCTTCTTTCACATGGTTCCCTGCACTCTGCCTAGGTTTAGTTATGAGTCTCAATATCTCCTTTGATACACTGCTAGGTAGAATCTTTCAGGGGTCCTCTGCGGTAGCCTCCTGTCTTGTTACTTGTTTTCTCCTAAGTCCAATGCACCTCCCATTTGTCTTTCTGAGTGAGGATTGATCATCTTACCCTGGGTCCTCTTTCTTGTTTATCTTCTTTAGGTGTATAGATTTCATTATGTTTATCATATCTTATAGGACTCTATGAGTGAGTATATACCATGTGTGTCTTTTTCCTTTGGGGATACCTCACTCAGAATGATCTTTTCTAGATCCCATCATTTGCCTGCAAATTTTATGATTTTCTCATTTTTGATTGCTGAGTAATATTCCACTGTGTAAAAATACCACATTTTCTGTATCCATTCCTTCATTGAGGGTCATCTGGGTTGTTTCCAGGTTCTGGCTATTACAAATAAAGCTGCTACAAACATGGTTGAGCAAATGTCTTTGTTGTGTTCTTGAGCAAATTTTGCATATATGCCTAGAAGTGGTATAGCTGGATCTTGAGGAAGCAATATTCCTAATTGTCTGAAAAAGCAACAGATTGACTTCCAAAGTGGTTGTACCAGTTTACATTCCCACCAGCAATGGAGGAGGGTTCCCCTTTCTCCACAACCTTTCCAGTGTGTGTTGTCACTTGAGTTATTCATCTTAGCCATTCTGATGGGTGCAAGGTGAAATCTCAGGGTCGTTTTGATTTGCATCTCCCTGATGGCTAAGGATGTTGAGTTCTCTTTAAGTGTTTCTCTGCCATTCTACACTCCTCTACAGAGAATTCTGTTTAGCTTCATATCCAATTTTTTAATTGGATTACTTTATTTATTGCTTTTTAACTTCTTTAGTTCTTCATATATGCTGGATATCAGCCCTCTGTCAGATATAGGGTTGGTGAAGATCCTTTCCCAGTCTGTAGGCTGTCGTTTTGTTCTGACGACAGTGTCATTTGCTTTACAGAAGGTTTTAGGTTTCATGAGGTGTTTTTGATTGATTGTTGCTCTTAGAGCCTGTGCTGTTGGTGTTCTGTTCAGGGAGTTGTCTCCTGTGCCAATGAGTTCTAGGCTATTCCCCACTTTTTCTTCTAACCGATTTAGAGTATCTTGTTTTATGTTGAGGTCTTTGATCCACATGGACTTTAGTTTTGTGCAGGGTGATAAATATGGATCTATTTTCATTTTTCTGCATGTAGACATCCAGTTGGACCAGCACCATTTGTTGAAGATGCTGTCTTTTTTCCATTGAATGGTTTTGGATTCTTTGTCAAAAATCGAGTATTCATAGGTGTGTGGGTTTATTTCTGGGTCTTCTATTCGGTTCCATTAATCTTCCTTTCGGTTTCTATGCCAATACCATGCAGTTTTTATTACTATTGTGTTGGGAGCTGTACAGGCGCCATTACAAGATGGCGCCGGCGTCTGGTTCCACTAAGATTCAACCTTGCGGTAAACAAGTCAGCGCGCTTGCGCTACCCTGTGCCAAACCGCCCTCAGCATTTGCTAATGAGGGATCCTGGTTGGATCAATTAAATATGGCCACACAGCCTGCACACCCAATCAGAGAAGATCACGAGATCCGGGTTTCTACTTAAGCAGTACCGCTCTCCAGCTCGGTGTCTTCCGCTTCACATCTATAACTCAAGCTGTTTCCCCAATAAACCGTGATCAGAAGAATCCTAGAGTGTTGCGTCGTTACTGCTGGCGGAGCGCGCGTGACACTATTGCTCTGTAGTACAGAGATCAGGGATGGAGATACCTCCAGCTGATCTGTTGTTGTACAGGATCATTTTGGAGATTCTGGGTGTTTTGTTTCTAGGACAAAATTTTAAATACCGTATAGGAAAAGAATGTCAAGAATACTTCAGCCAATATTCAAAGAAAACAAAACGTAACAATACTTCTCTTTCAGTCCTTCAGGGCTTATTTCTAAATCTTTATCTCACATCTATCTATGAGTGTTTTCCCTACAAGAATGTGTACACATCACAAATGTACCTGACACATTGAATTCCCTTGAGCCAGAGTTACACACATTTGTGAGCCACCATGTGGGTGTTTGTAACGGACTCAGGTAATGTCCATGCACAACTTTTAAATGTTGAGCCATCTCTCCAACTTCTAAATAACTGCTTTTATTGTCAACTGACTACAAAATATTTCAAACATCAGAAGCCAGACTTATTATTATTAAATGTAACAGAGGCAGGACATATCATATATGACTTAAAAGAATTTTTATTTTTACATGTATTTTCTAAGCAATGCTTTCCCTTTCTACTCCAGGTGTGTCTAAGCTATGAACTTTTCTGAATGTAAATTGGTGCACACCATCATTACCTAAACATCTAAATAGAATACTTTCTATTTCATTCAAGAGTCTGACAATAGGCTACTCATTCAAATTCTTGAAAATGCAATTGATTTCACCTAAGTGTGTTATAGCAAAATGATCTCTTAGATGTTAAAACAGTGTCACAAAGATACTACCTTAACTGAGGTAATAAATGAATTTTATGTCATTGATTTATTTGTTTTCATAAACATGGAGTAAACAAAATAATCATATGGGGAATTATTTAATAATGATGCCATGAAATATAGAACAGGTAAAGAGAATATGTGTTGTAAATCACATGGAAAGAAATGAAATTGGATAACCACCTCTTTAGAAACAGATTGTCTTTTTTATTAGGAAAGTGAGGACAGCATTTTCTCACCAGAGTGGAGACTCTGCTCAGAGTACATGGGGTTCTTAAGAGCAGAAAATGGAACTCTTTGGTGGGAAGTTCTTATTTTCAGGCCTATTATGGCCGAGGGAGGTCTTTATTGTTTTGGCATCTTCACCAAGGTTTCTCCTGACATGTCAACTTCTGTTGGGAACCTCCCTGTTCCTAACAGACAAATTGTTGAAACTCTTCCTGCAGTGAGTTTTGCAGGACTCCTAAGGCTTTTAGGTTATTAACTCTTCAATGTAAATGAGTAAACTGAAGAATGCAGGCTCATTGATGTCCTTGAAGTGATTCTGGAGTTCAGACTCTTTGAAATGTTCTACTTTAAATGAGGATGGATAGTTTGTTTGCCCCTGGCAATCATACGGCAACTTTAGTAAATCAGCAAGACATTTTCTTTTTGTCTTTAGGTTGTAAGTGCTTTACTTTCTTATTACAGCATTCAAATAATTTAATGATTTGAAATGTAAATTAAATGATGATTTCTCTTAAAAGTAAAAATGCAGGGCCTAAAGTGAGTGTTCAATGGGTAGTGTTTTCTAAGTTCAGTCTCCAACCTACACATAAAAATTACATGCACTTATAAACTAACATCTAGTGAATTGGAAACAGGAGGGAGTAAGAACTTACTGGCTCAATAGCAAGCCTGAAGCACATGTCTCGTAAAGTAAGTTACAGTGAGATAAAGGAAGGTATCAGCATTGACATTTAGAATTTACTTATACAGACCTGAGTATACTTGAAGACATGCACACACACACACACACACACACACACACACACACACACACACTTTTGTATACAAAAGGTACAATGAAAATTTCTCATTCATGTCAGTGCCCTATCATCATTTCTTGGTCAGTAGAAAATAGCAAGCCACAGCTTAGGTTAGATTCTATCAGTTGTAGCAACTGAGCACATTTATATAGATGGGTTGATGTCCCCTTGTATAAACTGATTTCTGTGCAAGCATGAGAACCCAGATTTGAATGCGTGTAAATCCATGTAAAGCCCAGGTAGGTAGAGAAAGTCTATACTTCTAGTACTCCTACAACCACCCAACTTGGCATATACATACCTCTACACAAGAGGGTTCACACACACACACACACACACACACACACACACACACAAGCACTTCCCTCTTGGTCTTTGCTTGGTCAGAGCAATGAGAGCTAGATCCAGATCCATGCGGCCTTTTGACATTGTTGAGAGAAATATAAGCCCTGTCTCTTATTCCACAGGAATAAGGAGGGAGGACACACAATTCAGAAAGACTAGAATGTAGGGTGTGAAATAAAATATTTTGTCTTCAATGTTACTTCACTGAATATTGATCTTTTGTGGAAATAACTGATTCAAGCATTGTGATCTCTTCATGCTGCATGGATTACTTGTTGTTGTGAAATTTTCTTTTTTTTTATTTTTTATTTTTATCAGTTACATTTTATTAATTCTGTATCCCAGCCGTGCCCCGAACCCTCATTCCCTCCCAGTCCCTCCCTCCCTCCCTCATCACCACTGTGCCCCTTTCCAAGTCCACTGATAGGGGGGGACCTCCCCCCATTCATCTGATCCTGTTAAAACAGGATCAGGTGAAATTTTCTTTGTAGTCTCTTAGCTGTTTTCTACTGAGCTCAACTGTCTCTTGATTAAAACCATGTCCTCCAGTGAACATGCTCACAACGTTCATAAATGGTTCATTTCATAAATGGTGTTCTGCTGATCTTCTCAGTGTTTCAGGGATTCATTAAATCTTCTAAAGAGAGGGAAACATAAGGAAGCAAAAATGGAAAGTCAGTCCACAAAGTGCAGTGGTCAGACACGCCTGTGAAAGTCTTGCAAACGTTCTGGCTAGGTAAGGAATGAATAATATACAACAAGGTATACAGGAAGAATTCCCCAATACTATGTATCTTGAATCATGTTTTTTAAAGCAGTAAAAGTGTCTTATTGAAAAAAAAAAAAGATGCTCCCAGAAGCTATAAGGTTTTCAGATAAAAATCACATTTCTGAGGTTGCTCTACCTCCGTACACATTGTCAGTTAGGGATACAGCTGGGATCCTGTTACTGATGTTGTTAGGTGCCAATTTGACTACATCTGAAATTAACTGAAAAACAAGGGCTGGGCACACCTGTGAGTGTTTTTTTGATGGAGTCTTTTGAAGTGGGAAGACACACTTGAAATTTGATCTTTTGTGTAGAGAGGATCAGCCTGATATGTGGACCACATCTTCTGGTGGCAGCCTGTATAAAGATCATGGAAGAAAAGGATACCTCACTTTTTGCTCTTGTTCTCAATGGCAATATCATTCCTTCACCAGTATTAGAGCCTATGTCTTTGGGATTCCAGTGTATAACAAAAAACAGCTGAGAAATCCAGACCCTTGGATTGCAAAACCATTAAATTATCATATTTTACACTGGGCAATAGCCATTGTGGAAAAGTCAGACCATAAATTGTAAGCCACAAATCTCTCTCTCACACATACACACATATTTATATCAGCTTTCTTTTTCCCTCTAGAGAACTCTTAATAATACAGGCCCCAAACTGCTGTTGGCTACACTGAGACCTTACTTCTGAAAACACCACACATTTTGTTATAGGGTATGAAAAAAAATCTAGAGGAGACTGAGATTTAATCTTCTTCATGGACAGCTTGTTTTCATAGTAACAAAAGTTGTTATGTAGCCTGAGTTAGAACGATCAGTGTCAGATTTACTGTATTTGGTAGTGGACATTGAACACTACACTTCTAACATGACAAGCAAATTTGTACCATTTAGTGCATTAGTGACATGGTTGTAAAGGTAGCCAGTTAAGCTCTGAATAGATTTAAAACACATTCCAAAGAAATAATTCATATCTGGCAAAGGTAATCCTGGTCAGAAGTGAGTGACTGGAGATTTCACAGGCTACAATAGGTAAGCTATTGTAGTTTTGTTAATGGGTATATTAGACTTTCAAACTCCCATATTTGAATACATTAGATCTCCTGTTATATTTGATCAGAGAAGTTTATTTCTTTAGCAGTAGCAGTTGTTACAGAGACTCATAGAGGATAGAACGCTGAGAACAATAGATTGTTGAATATTCAGCTCCAAATAAAATATCTTTATCAACCCTTCAAAAGCTAAGGAAGTCTCATGGAAGACAGGTCAGGATGCATGTCATAACTGAAGGAGAGGAGTGTATTGTGGAAAGTGACCAGACGGACATGACAAGGCTGCTTCACTCTGAAGCTGTCAGCAACTATAACCACCAGGAAACGATTAAGCATTTGATAAGCATGAGATTAGGCTCATTGAGTTCCTGTCAGTAGGAAGAGTTCATCCAGCCCTATCTCTTCCCAAAGATCTGTAAATTAGGGAAGAAAGGTTCCTCCACTCCAGAATACTTACAGGTAGTTAGCAGTTAATGGAAGATGAAGGGGAAATGTTTTCTCTTCTACTGCTATAGCCACCCACAATTTCCCTATTTTTCTGTGAGTAACCCCTCATCCATGTTCCTGGAAGTAATTTGAATTGCACTCATTGTTCCATTAATGTAGACTTGAGAGGAAACAGTTTTTGCTCTGTAGTTGATTACATAGCTGAGGAGATGTAAGTCCCTTTCACCTCTCCTGTAAAAGTTAAAACTACATGCAAGTGAGCACACACAGACACACACACACACACATGAACACACATACACACAAACATACACACTGATAACATATGCACACAAATGCGAGGAATATACATTTAGACACACACATTTACAGAACTGTCAAATGCAGAATTCAAGATTCATTCATATGCTTGCACACACCTATGCACACAATGACACATGCTACACACATGCATATACATATCAATGAGTAAATGTACAATTTGGATTTATTGTTATAGCTATAGAGATACTGACTATATTTCTATGCAATAGTTACACTAGCCATAGAACAACACACACATTATTTTTATAAATATATTAATCCATTATGGTTTTATTTCTACATTGCTTCTTTTTGCTAATTGTTTGAAAGATGTATAATGCTTAGACGTTGTTCTTCACTGCTGACATTGTTCTAATTTGGGCATGAAGCCAGGTGCTTGAAATTACATTTCAAGGTTAACTATAGATCATGATGTATGGGTCATTTTCATGTCACTTCTGATCCTCATGTATGTTCATCATCTAAAGTATCATCATCTTAGATTACCAGGGAAAGCCAGAGAGTCATGAAAATTTGGTTTTTCTGTGGGCTGTGGTTTTAGTTTACTTGGTAGAGTATTTGTCAAACAAGCACAGATCTCTGTGTTTGATTCCCAGCCCTTGGCTTCTGCTTCAGTCTCAACACTATGGACGTGAGATCTGGCAGAGGGTCAGAAGTCCAAGGTCATCCTTGACTGCACAGGGGTTACCAGTCTGTAATATGCGAATCCCTGTCACACACACACACCAAGCAAACAAACAAACAAAACTACAAAATCAGAGCAAGGGTCCTGTTGTTTTTTGTTTGTCTGTTTGTTTGATTGTTTGTGTGGTTTTTTTTTTTTTTCAAAATTATCACTTTTATTGATAGATAAAATTATGGGGCTGGGCTATTATCAGACAGGGTGATTTATAAAAATAAGCATTTAGTTCTCACAATTCTTGCAAGTAGAAATCTAAGATCAGTGTCTTTTAAAGTTTAATTTCCTCTAAGTATTGCGTTTCTGCCCTTCTGTCTAGATCCTTTTGTGTTTGACCCTGGGTCTGTGTGTTATCTCTACTCTAATTTACTCTTCTGATAAGAATATCAATCATACTTAGATTAGGGGATTATGAACCTCCCTTATGACTTCACTTTACATCAACTATCTCTTTAAAGATCACATTTCCAGAAGGAGTCTCATTTTGAATTAATAAGGATCAAGATATCAACAAATGTAGGAGGTCAGGATGCAGTTGAACACATAATAGATAAATAGCCAGACAGATCCGAAGACAAAATATTTTCAGGAATATTGAGGTAATTCAAACTTATGGCAGTAGTTCATTTTTCAAATGATTTCATACCTGGAATAGTGTGACAGGCTATCTATCCAGAGAATAATGAATAGCCAGGGTTCTAGAGAGGTCTACAAACATGATGAAATGTGAATGTTGCTGTAGTGGCTTAGGTAAGGTGATGGCACTTAGGATGTTTTTTTAATGGGTGGTTTTTATTTGGATCATTAATTACAATATCTGGCACATGTCAGGGTTTATGGGACCTTTGGAGAGATTCCAAATAAGAGTGTCATATATATGACCTAGAGATATTTCAATATAAAACTAAGTTGACAATACACATGAATAATCACCTGGGGTTTATAAAATAATAAAAAGAAAATCACCAAAAGATTCATACTTATACATTTGAACCATCAGAGTTTAAAATACTAAAGAAGCTTGAAATACATTTTTGTATGGAGCAGGAAAACCCCTCTTTGTGTTTTATGTCAGTGGTTGCACTCCAATATTATCAGAATGGCTCAGCAGGTAATGGTGCTACCATCAAGCCCGTGACCTGTACTGGATCTTTAGGACTCATAAAATGGATGAAGAAAAGTTCATCCTGCAAATTGTCACCCGACATTCAAAAGCTTACTGTATGGACACTTACAATCACACACACACACACACACACACACACACACACAAACACACAATCACACACACATGAATATTAAATAAATGCAAAAATCTTTCTGCAAACCAAACAAAACATGAAGCCATTTATTGTATTTTCTATTTGATTTGCCTTTGAACACATTTCTTAAGCTTGAAGGACTTTACAATTAACTTAATTTTTTATTCTTAATCTTTTTAAAAATTTTATCCTATCAAAATCCTGCTGTTTTCAAAGCTAGATTAAGAGACTCATTTCAATTACAAGGCAAATGGTAAAAATAATTAACTTAGTAACTGCAAAGCAATGTACTAAAGGATGACTTTCATTGGGCACTATGAAATTTCAGTCCTGACATTTGGTGATCATAGTGTGCAGTTTTCCTCTGACGATCTCAAAATATGTGGTTTAAATCAGACGATGATAGATCACCCTGTGTGGTGATGTGTTTTGCATAGGGTATCTAAGCAAAGTTCTTCCATAATGGTCTGCCAGAACTTCTCTTTTTCTCTTTTCCTGCCTGCAACAAAGAAGCAAGGATGAGGGCTTCAAATATATCTCTCCCTCTGCCAAAGATTCTGGAATAATCTCAGGATGTTTTGGTGGTTCATAATCTCAGGCAGAGCATGAAGTCTGCTGAATGAGGAACCTCCCTTACATGAGACTCCCAGGTCAGATGTTTACACGTTGACATTGGGTAATTCTAACCTGAGAGAGCAAGCACCATTTCTCTTCAGTGACCTTCCATTTGAGTCTCTTCTCCTGTCAGTACTGGTTAACATCTAATGCACTGTCAGGGTTTCATCCCACCTGTAACCACAGCAAAAACATGAGTCATGTTTTAAATTCATGTTTCTCAAATAACTTTAAAATTCTCTGCTAATATGCAAATTGTCTAGGTATTTGAACAGTTTTCCTCATAAGACATTTCCAAACTTTAAATCTCAGCCACATTCCTTTTCTGCTTTCTAACTCAACAGTGTCTACGGCAAACCATAAAATATCTACTATGCAACATATCTACAGCAAAATTGCCCCTGATCAGGAGAAAATAATGAAAGGTAAATAGACATAGTAGACAGAAATAGCCAATGGCAGGTCACCAATGCTCTAGGGCTTCATAAAGTTGGGAAATAAATTCCAGTTCTTTTTTCTTTTCTTAATTGAGAGAGAACCACTACTCAAAAAACATAGAATGATGGATGGTGACCTCTGAAAACCATGAAGGCAGAAAGTATAACAAATATGATTACCACAAAGATGTTATTAAGTTAGTATCTTTCAATGAATCACAGTGATGGGATTATTCTAGACATCACCTGCAGAAGTGAAAAATGAGGTAGTTAGTAAAAAGCCATATGCAAATATCATCAAACTCTGGAACATTTCCCATTACTTATTAACAGGACATTGCCAACTTGGAATGACACACACACTTCAATTTTAAATAAATTGCTGTGATGAAAGTACCACATGGACTTAAAGATAAAACTGATGTTTCTACTCATGAAACATAAATGGCAACATCATACAAAAGTGACAGAGGATCTTAAAATAGTATTTTAAGTAATAGTATAGTAATACTACAATTTTCAATTAAATGTTTTCCATATTTGTGATTCATTAGATTCATTAACTTATAACTGGACAACAGTTGAAGAAATGGCTAAGAGGTTAAGAGCACGTCCCAATCTTTTTTAATTTTATTTTATTTTATTAATTGCACTTGATTCACTTTGTATCCCCCCATAAGTCCCTCCCTCCTCCCCTCCCAATGCCACCTTCCCCTCCCCATTCTTCACCAATGCTCCTCCCCACTGATAGGGGAGGTCCTCCTCTCCTTCTTTCTAATCTTAGTCGATCAGATCACATCAGGAGTGGCTGCATTGTCATCTTCTGTGGCCTGGTAAGGCTGCTCCCCACTCAGGGGGAGGTGACCAAAGAGCAGGCCAATCAGATTATGTCAGAGGCAGTTCCTCTTCCCATTACTATGTAACCCACTTAGACACTAAACTGCCATGGGGTACTTCTGTGCAGGGGTTCTAGGGTATTTCCATGCATGGTACTTGGTTGGAGTATGAGTCTCTGGGAAGACCCGTGTGTTCAAATTTTCTGGTTCTGTTGCTTTCCTTGTGGGGTTCCTGTCCTCTCCAGATCTTACTATTTCCCACTTCTTACATAAGATTCCACGCACTCTGCCAACCGTTAGCCATAAGTCTCAGCATCTGCTTTGATAGTCTGCAGGGCAGAGCCTTTCAGAGGCCCTGTGTGGCAGGTTCCTAGGTTCTTTCCTGTTTGCTTCTTCTTCTGGTGTCCATCCTCTTTGCCTTTCAGGATGGGGATTGAGCATTTTAGCCAGGGTCTTCTCTCTTGGTTAGTTTCTTTAGATGTACAGGTTTTAGTAGTTTTATACTATGTTATATGTCTATATGAGTGAGTATATAGACTGTGTGTCTCTTTCTGCTTCTGGGACAGCTCACTCAGGATGATCCTTTCCAGGTGCCACCATTTACCTGGAAATTTCATGATTTTCTTATTTTTCATTGCAAAGTAATACTCCATTGTGTAGATGTACCACAATTTCTGCATCCTTTCTTCAGTTGAGGGGCATCTGGGCTGTTTCCAGCTTCTGGTTATTATAAATAAGGCTCTAAGAACAACAATCAATAAATGGGACCTTATGAAACTGAAAAGATTTTGTAAAGCAAAGGACACTGTCATCAAAACAAAATGACTGCCTACAGATTGGAAAAGAATCTTCACCAGTCCTTTATCTGACAGAGGGCTAATATCCAGTATATATAAAGAACTAAAGAAGCTGAAAAGCAGTAAACCAAGTAATCCAATTAAAAAAATGGGGAACAGAGCTAAACAGAGAACTCTCTATAGAGGAATATGGAATGGCAGAGAAACATTAAAGAAATGCTCAAACTCATTAGCCACTAGGGAAATGCAAATCAAAATGACCCTGAAATTTCAGCTTATACCCATCAGAATGGCCAAGATGAAAAACTCAAGTGACAACACATACTGGAGACGTTGTGGAGAAAGGGGATCCCTCCTCCACATATGATGGGAACGTAAACTTGTACAACCACTCTGGAAATCAATCTGGCACTTTCTCAGACAACTAGGAATAGAGCTTCCTCAAGACCCAGCCATACCACTCCTAGGCATATATCCAAAAGAGTCTCAAGTACACAATAAGGACATTTGTTCAACCATGTTTGTAGCAGCTTTATTTGTAATAGCCAGAAGCTGGAAACACTTCCTACTCTTGCAGAGAACACTTATGCAATTCCCAAAATGGTGACAAAAACCTGAAATTTCAGTTCTAGAGAATCTAGTCACATCTTCTGACATCCACAGGGCCCTGTATACACATAATGTAAATAAACTCATGTAAACAAACATATGTATTAATTAAGTAAAAAGAAAAATAATAAGAAAATAAAAGTGAAATATTTCACATGGTAGCCATTGTCCAATATTGACTTTAAAAATTTTTTTAAAACACTGGGCATTAAAAATTAAATTTATATTGAAATATTTAAATGCTTTCAAGTTCTCACATGAATATCTTGAGAAAAATAAAGTAAATTATTCATAGGTACAATACAATTGAACTTCATTAGTGGTGAAGTACAGAGAAAGAATAATTTGAAACACCTATAGCTAAAAAAATAAGAATTGCTAATTTAAAACTATGTGAATATTTGGGAAAGGATTCAATGTTCTTATTCTCTCTCTCATCAACTGCGATCACAGGAGCTGGCTGAGAGTAGAAATTGGCACCTGATCTTGAAAACACAACATTCTGAGATCAGAGGTGAATGGGTGGTGAAGAGGAGATATGTGAAAAGATGGCTGTGTAGCTCCCACATGCTGACCATCCTCTGTGGGCTATTTGTCTGTATACACATTTCTATATCCAGCGAACCAGTTCTCCTGTGGATTCATGCTACTTCACTGTGTGGCCCTGTGCGTGCATACATGGAAAGCAGGGTGCTTGCCTGTGCAAGTGTTTGCAGAGGCCAAAGTTTACAGTGGTATCTTCCTCCTTCTCTCTCCACCTTAGAGTCAGGTCTCTTCAGCGAACCCGAAGCTTCCCTTTTATGTTAGAATTGTGGTTCTCAAGGCCAGGAGATCCACTTTTCTGTGTCCTCCAGCAGATGGGTCACAGGAATCACCTTCATGTAAGGGCTGAGGATCTGACCTCAGGTCCTTGGAAGACTTGCTCAGTAAGTTATCCACCCACTGATTTCTCTTCCAATCGACCCACATCCCATTGTTTCTTTCTTTTTAAAAATATTTTTATTTTAATCTTTTTATTACAATTTATTCACTTTGTAGCCCAGCTCTCATCCCCTCCCACTTCTGCCCTTACTTCCTCTTGCCCCTTCCCCAATCCGCTGATAGGTGAGGATCTCCTCACCTTGAACTTGACCCTAGCTCATCAGATCTCATCAGGACTGTCTGCATTTTCTTCCTCTGTGGATTGGTAAGGCTGCCTTCCCTCAGGGGAAGGTGATTAAAGAGCCAAGTATGTTGTTCTTGACTGATTTTCCTTGTGATAGAACTGACTGGTTAACAAGTACCAATGGCTATTGAAAGCCAAGATTGACCAAACTTTGTAAATTTTATTCTCTTAAAATAGTTGGGCACTTTGATATAATTTTTAAATTTAACTTTATTGAATTGTTCACTTATGTGGGTCTCTCTGTGTGCACATGTGTGTGTGTATTCAGTTGCACTTGGAGTCCTAAAGAAGATGACAGATCCCATGAGATGGAGGGACAGGCAGTTGTGAGTCGTTTAACATGTGTCGTGGGAAAAGACTTGGTTCTTCTGGAAAAACATCATGAACTCTTAGCAAATGAGCATGTAGCTGATTGTTTTGATAGTATTTTCACTCCACTATGCCACTACAATAGACACTGCAGTTTCCCAATTAATGATAATTGAATATTTATGAAGAATGGTTATAATACATTGAAATCAAACCACATTTTAATAATAAAAATGAAAGAACTTGATTATTAATCCCTGTACTAAAAAACAGTGAATGAAAACAGAAAGAATGCAAGAAAAAAAAAGGTATTCTCAGTGGTTGATAACACTGTCTTCTCTTCCAGAGAACCCAAGTTTGATTCTCAGAACCCAAAATGCAGCTCACAATGTGTGTTACCCACATGTGACTCCAGTTCCAGGGGATCTAACACCCTCACACAGAAATACATGCTGGTGAATCAACAATGCACAAAAGTAAATAAATAGATAAATTAATAAATGGAAGTTATTTTAAAAAAAAGAAAAAAAAGGTCTTAAATGGCTACCTTCGTGAAACAATAACTGTTTTAACTAAACATGTACTGGGAAACAAAATTGCCCTAAGGAATGAGGAAGGGCTTGAAGGTAGAATTCTTCCATTAAGCAAAGAATTAAAGGATAATTATACCAGGAAACTGACAAGATGAAATTGTTTGAACATTTTCCTGTCCAATTCCTTCCAGTATTCAAAAACAATAAAACAAACAAACAAACTTTGTTTAAGCATTTAATTAAAGTCGTTTTTTCTTATGTTGCCATCATATGATTTTTTTTTATTTAATATTAAAGCCCTCAAACTACTGAAAGATAGAGTTGATGACCCCTAAATGAGTTGCTGGATAAATGGGTCCCATGAGGATTTCCAAACAACCTAAGCTCTTTCCAAGACTATATATAGGTTGTGCTCCTCAAACTGAGGACAAGGCCCCTTTGCTGAAGACAGTATCTAACAAGTGATGGAACTTGAGTAAGTCCAGCTTGTACCTGTAAAGATCCTTCACCCCTACATGAAGCACTTTTGGTATAGAAAGATACCCTAAAGCGTACCAGAAAAACCATAAACGCCATGACAGCCACAAACCCTTTGATTTACAATGGTGTGCAGTTTCCAAGATATTCTGGTGCAAAGGTGACACAAAGCTTTGGGAGTGACTAACCAAAATCATTTTAGATTCAAGGCCCACTCTAGGAGAGAAAACACATACCCAACACTGCATAGTTGACCAAGAACCTGAGACTAGATAGCCCAGGGACATAGGGCAAAACCAAATACAGTAATGACCTGAAAAACGGGTAGGAGAAGTGACCTAAAATGACTTCTAATGACATTCTGCTATACTCATAGATCAGGACCTTGGCCAGCCATCATTAGAGAAGCTCCTACTGCAGAGGATGAAAACAAATACAGAGACACACAGCCAGATATTATGTAGAGAATGAAAGGACTGGAAATAGCCATAAAAGAGATGGATATTTCCACCAAATGCCTCCCCTCAGGGTTCCTGAAATCCTGTGGCACAGGAGGCAGAAAGATTCTAAGAGCCAGAAGGGGTAGAAGACAACAGGAAAACACCTCTATCAACATGAACAAAGGACAGACAAATTCCCACTGACTGAAGCAGTGTGGAAAGGTCTGCACCTTTATTTATTTATTATGCTTTCCAGTTCAGTGTCTTTATGGGATACCTGAGTATGTGAATGAGTGGCTCTCTGATTCTTCTGCCTCTCTTGGGATCTTTTTCTCTGGTTGGTTTGTTTTGTCCAATTCTAATTTGTTAGGTTTTATTTTATCATATTTTATTTGATTATATCTTATTCTATTTTATTATTATCCCTTAGAAGCCTGACAGAAAAGGCGACAAATCCAAATAGGAAGGGAATTGCAAAGAACTGAAGGAATAGAAGGAAATAATAATCAGAATATTTTATGTAAGAAAAAAATCTATTTTCAATAAAAGGAAAAATTAAATAAAATAAATTATAACATTTTTATTTCCCCTTAAAATATTTTATAGTCCAATACTTTTAATACTACTTTAACTTTTATGTTACTAGCATTAAAAAAAGAACATTTTTACTTTTCATGCTGAAACTAGCCAGAGTAATTTTAGGAGAGGCTTGGTTTACAAAGAGAGGAAAAAAGGCAGATTTTTAAAATTAATTTCCTATATTTAAGTAATTAATAAAATTCCACTTATATTTCAAAATATTTTATAAATGAAGTAAAGGTAAGGATTTTTCATTTGAACTTAGGCTTTGCAGTACGTCCTAGGAATGTCAGAGTGGATACAGTTCCTATAAGAGAGGACAATAACTGACCTCCACAGCACTACTGTCCATGTGCAGGCGCTCTTAGAAGAGTGTCAGGTATCTCGTGACCTCTGAGCAGCAGCTCAGATATCACACTCAAACAAATATGGGAGAAAGAAAACAGATGAGAAGGGTTTGGGGAAAACACATGTGTGTCTACATGATACCACATGGAAGCAGCAAGGAATTACTGAATCAGAGAACTGGAGTCAGATCTTTCCTGCCCTAAAGCTTACATCCTGTTTCTATCAAACAATATGTGGAGTACAAAAAGCCAAAGTGCTTTAAATGTATGAAACATAAATAATAGTGGAAAAGACATAGCACTGCTTCTTTCTTTCCTTTTTATTATTATTTATTACAATTTATTCATTCTGTATCCTGGCTGTAGCCCTTTCCCTTGTTTCCTTCCAGTCCCACTTAAGCTCCCTCTTCTCCCCCTGTGCACCTCCCCTAGTGCACTGGTAGGGGAGGTCCTCCTCCTATTCCATCTGACCCTAGCCCATCAGGGCTCATCAAAGCAGATATTAAGACTTATAACGAAACCTTCGGCAGAGTACAGGGAATCCTATGAAAGAAGGGGGAGTTAGTAAGACCTGGAGAATACAAGAGCGCCACAAGGACCAAATATATCACGGCACAGGGGTCTTTCATGAAACTGTTTCTCCAACAAAGGACCATGTATGGATATAATCTAGTAACCCTGTTTGGATATAGGCCATGGTAGCTCAGTGTCCAAATGGGTTCTCTAATAAGGGGAACAGGGATTATTCCTGACATGAACCTAAGGGCGAGCTCTTCAACCCTCCCCTCCCCCGAGGAAGAAGCAGCCTTGCTAGGCCACAGAAGAGGACATTGCAGCCAGTCCTGAAGAGACTTGGTAAACCAGGGTCAGATGGAAGGGGAGGAGGACCTCCCCTATAAGTGGATTTGGAAAGGGGCAGGAAGTAGATAAAGGAGAGAGGGTGGGATTGGGAGGGAATGGAGGAGGGGGCAAAGGCTGGGATACAAAGTAAATAACCTGTGATTAAGTGACTGCCTCAGACACAATCTAATTGGCTTCCTCTTTGATCACCTCCACCTGAAGGGGGAGCAGCCTTACCAGGCCACAGAAGATGACAATGCAGCCACTCCTGATGTGATCTAATAGACTAAGATCAGAAGGAAGGAGAGGTGGACCTTGCTTATCAGTGGACTTGGGGAGGGGCATACGTGAAGAAGGGGAAGGGTGGGTAGAATCGGGAGGGGAGGAGGAAGGGCTTATGGGGGAATACAAAGTGAATAAAGTGTAATTAATAAAATAAAATATATAAAAAAGAAAATTATATATATATTAAATTTAAAAATATATATATATTAAATTAAAAAAAAGACTGCCTGGATCTTCTTTCTCTGTAGCCTAGTAAGACCACCTTACCAGAGGGAGGTGATCAAAAAAGAGCTGGCAAGAGAGAGTTCATGACTGAGACTAGCCCTGCTAGCCTGACTAGGAAACCCCCATGGAGACTGAGTTGCTGATATGCTACAACTGCTAAGGTTTTCCCGGGGTCCTCTCCGTGCATGGTCCTTGGTTGATTTATCCCTCTTTGCAGGACCTGTGCTCACATGTTTTGGCTCTGTTGGTCTGTTTGTGGAGCTCCTTTCCTCTCCAGTTCTTTCTGTCTTCACCTCCTTCCATGAGATTCCCTTCACTTCACCCAAAATTTGACAATGATTCTCAGCATCTGTCGGAGGAGAGGTGAACAGCTCTAGGTTGGAAATGGAGCAGGTAAATATTCCCATGTTGGTTATTCATTTTTTATGTCATGAATTTAAAATATGTTTTCCTACAAAAACACAAAGTTTAAAAATATAAAGGAATAGCTTTAGTTATTCATTTTGGAGTGACTGATTATCTATATAAAATAAAGTATAAAAATAATTTTCTTTTAGCATACTTTCAAAGCATTGTGATTAATATGTTAATATTTTCTTTATTCATATGAGAACTTTAATGTTGTATGTAGCTTATTTATGTGTGTATTTTTTTTCATTTATAGGTAATAAAATATTAAATTTGAATTGAACTCAAGCTGGGTTATATAAAATAATGGACTTGTTCCAATAAAGTACCTGGTAGAAACCATTTCCATGGTACAGTAGTGTGTGATTATTACCCATCTGAAGCAGGAAGAAAAGAAAATCTCACTAAATTTATTGAGGAACTGTCTTCAAGCATTTTCCACATTATTTTATTTTAAAAGCTTGCATTGAGTTTCAAGATTGAGAAAATAACTCTTCTAAATATCAGCATGTTAACCAAGGTGTCACTGTTTCAGAGTGACGTAGTACCAGGTCAAACACTTTATCATAAGCTCAAAATTTTACACATAAATCAGACTTAAAGTACTGGCTTTCAGTTAATAAAATGGTTATTTGAACTTAAGCTGTAAGTATACTTGATATTAAATATCAAATAATTGTTATGTATGCATATCCTATAACACATTTTAAAATTATTAATAAACCTCAAAAATGCATGCTACTTTTTTCATGCATTTTTTGACATCCATACATTTGTTTTATTGTGTGTTTGTGATTCTAGGTGTGCTAATATGGAAATATAAATACCAAATGAGAACTTTCAGAAGCCTGTTCTGCTCTGTTATGTGGTTCTAGTGATTTACCTCATCTCTTGATGTATGATGACGTCTCATTAGCCACTGAGAAATTTTGTTAGCCCTATGTTACCTCTTTTTAAAAATCATTTTTTATAACCCAGTACATATGAATAAAATATATTATATTGAAAGTTAACTATTTTATGTTATCAAATAATTGAATGAAAATCATTATATTATTATATTATCACTATTCAGGTGCTATTAAGGCTTTTTGTCATCCAGCATTTAAATATTGCTAGAGAAAATTGTCATCTATATGTGCTTTGATTTCTTCATTTTCCTTGCTAAACATTTTGTTCTGCATCTAGTCACTTCTAACTTTGTATTCAGAAAACGACAGAAATAGGATCAATAGCAACATAAGTATAAAATTATACTTTGATTATAATTATAGATATAAAATATATGCTGTATCTTACATACTGCTATAAACATATTTCTGTGAAGTTTTATATAGTAAATATTTTTAGGCTCCATAATACTTACTGTAAGTATGCAACTCGATTTGTAGAAAGGCAATCGTGAAAAAAAATTAGCAGCTGTCCTTATGTTCAAGGAAATCCTTACTCACAGACACAGACATTTATTTATATTACTTATGTAACTGTACATGCATTCACAAAATATCCTTTTGACATCTTCTAAACACCTATACAGGTGAGAATGCTCTTAGCCTGCAGAAAGCAGTACCAACCAACATCAACATAAAATTCATTCATGTTCAACCCATCAAAATTACCCAAAGGATGCGAGGCTATGCACTGCACTCAGGGTCAGCCGCTTTCGACCCAGAGAAGAGCATGTCTGATTGCATGCGGGTTGATGCCCCAGGTCCCGCCTCTGAGAAAAAGGTATTGGACGGGTCTGATGCTCTTTGGGTGGATGACACCTAAATGAACATTGGTACAAAGTCCCAATTTATTTCTAATATCAGAGATCAGACCTCTACTTTTGCCTGATGCATCTAAAACAAAAAGGGGAACTGTAGAGAGCTGCATAATGCCGCGCCTTAAAGATGGAGCTGGTTTCTGCCTTCCACCTTCCCGATGGTGAGTGCTCTCTGTCACAAACAACTCCATATTTGGCTAAGGCTGAGGATCTGGCTTGCTTCCGTGTATGTGGACCTATCTGCATTGCCCACGAAGCACGCTGGGGTTTACCCAGAGGCTATTTTAAGATGTGGGCTGGCTTTCCCCAGGGCCAGAAGATTGTTCAAGGTTCCTGAATAAACTGCATTGAGAAGAAAAAAAAAAAATCAGAAAGAAGGAGAGGGGGACCTCCCCTATCAGTGGACTTGGGGAGAGGCATGCATGCAGAAAGGGGGGGGTGACTGGGAGGGGAGGAGGGAGGGGCTTATGGGGGGGATACAAAAGGAATAAAGTATATTTAATAAAAGTTAAATAAAAAATTAAAAAAAAATTACCCAAAAGACTCTGAAAATTCATATTTGGCTAATAGTCAAATGAGTGATAATTTCTACTTTGGATGTTTCAACAATTTTGGCATTAAAAATGAAATATGCTATGTAAGAACTTGAAGGCACACACTTGATATCTTTATCTTAATATATTCATAAATACTGACACAATCCTGGTCTGTAGGCTGTTGTTTTGTTCTGTTGACAGTGTCCTTTGCTTTACAGACCCTTTTCAGTTTGTGAGGTCACATTTCTTAATTGTTGCCCTTAGAGCCTGAGCTGTTGGTGCTCTGTTCAGGAAATTTTCTCCTGTGCCAAAGAGTTCGAGGCCTTTTCTCCGCTTTGTCTTCCAAGAGATTTAGTGTGTCTGGTTTTATACTGAGATCTTTGATCCACTTGGACTTAAATTTTGTAAAGGGTGATAGATATCGGTCCGTTTGCATATTTCTACATTCAATAGAGGATAAATATCCAGAATATATAAAGAACTCAAGAAATTTGACATCAACAAACCAAATAATCCAATTAAAAAACAGGGCACGGAGCTAAAGAGAATTCTCAACAGAGGAATAACAAATACTAGAGAAAACATTAAAGAAATGCTCAACATCCTCAGTCATCAGAGAAATACAAAACAAAACGACTCTGTGATTCCAATTTACACCGATTAAAATGGCTAAGATAAAAATTTTAAGTGGCAGCACATGCTCAAGAAGATGTGGAGAAATGGATAACCACCTCCATTGTTAGTGGGAGTACAAACTTAAACAACCATCGTGGAAATCAATCTGGTTTCTTAAAAAACTGGGAATAACACTACCTCAAGATCCAGTTTTTCCATTGTGTAAATGTACCACAGTTTCTGTACCCATTCTTCAGTTGAGGGACATCTGGGTTGTTTCCAGATTCTGGCTATTATGAATAAAGCTGCTATGGACATGGTTGAGCAAATGTCCTTATTGTCTTCTTGAGCATCTTTACATATATGCCTAGGAGTGGTATAGCTGGATCTTGAGGAAACACTATTCTTAATGGTCTGAGAAAGCACCAGGTTGATTTCCAAAGTGGTTTTACAAGTTTACATACCCACCAACAATGGAGGAAGGTTCCCCTTTGTCTACAACCTCTCCAGCATGTGTTGTCACTTGAGTTTTTGATCTTAGCCATTCTAATGGGGTAAGGTGTCATTTTGATTTGCATCTCCCTGGTGTCTAAGGACATTGAACATGCCTTTTTTATTTTTATTTTTTTATATTAATCACAGGTTATTTACTTTGTATCCCACCCTCCCTGCCCCTTTCCAAGTCCACTGATGGGAAAGGTCCTCCTCCCCTTCCATCTGATCCTAGCTTGTCAGGTATTCTCAGGACTGCCTGCAATGTCCTCCTCTGTGGCCTAGCAAGTCTGCTCCTCCCTCAGGGGGAAGGGAAGGTCAAAGAGCCAGCCATTGAGTTCATGTCAGAAATAGTCCTTGTTCCCCTTACTAGGGAACCCACTGGATACTGAGCTACCATGGGCTACATCTGAGCAGGGGTTCTAGATTATATCCATACATGGTCCTTGGTTGGAGAAACAGTCTCATAGAAGACCCCTGTGCCCTGATATATTTGATCCTTGTGGAGCTCCAGACTAACAACCTAAATGTCCATCAATGGAGGAATGGATACAGAAATTGTGGTACTTTTACACAATGGAATACTACTCAGCAATTAAAAACAAGGAAATCATGAAATTAGCAGGGAAATGGTGGGATCCAGAAATGATCATCTTGAGTGAGGTATGTCAGGAACAGAAAGACACACATGGTATATATTCACTTATAAGTGGATACTAGGCCTATAAGCTAGGATAAACATACTAAAACCTGTACACTTAAAGAAGATAAACAAGAAAGAGGACCTGGGGTAAGATGACCAATCTTCACTTAGAAAGACAAATGGATGGACATTGGAAGTAGGAGAAAACAAGTTACAAGACAGGAGCCTATCACAGAGGACCCCTGAAACAATCTACCTAGCAGTGTATCAGAGCAGATACTGAGACTCATAACCACACTTTGGGAAGAGTGCAAGGAATCATATGAAAGAAGGGGGAGTTAGTATGACCTGGACAGGACAGGAGCTCCACAAGGACCAAGTATATCTTGGCACAGGAGTCTTTTCTGAGACTTTTTCTTCAACCAAGGACCTCTGAGAATCTTTCTCCAACCAAGGACCATGCATGAATATAACCTAGAACCCCTGTTCAGATGTAGCCCATGGCAACTCAGTATCCAAGTGGGTTTCCCTAGTAAGGGGAACAGGGACTGTCTCTGACAAGAACTCAATGGCTGGCTCTTTGACCCCCACCCCCACCACCACAGGGAGGAGCAGCCTTGCTAGGCCACAGAGGAGGACATTGCGGCCAATTCTGAAGATACCTGATAAGCTAGGATCAGATGGAGGGGGAGGAGAACCTCCCCTATCAGTGGACTTAGAGAGGGGCACCAGAGAGGGGCAAGGAGGGAATGGGGGAAAAAGGGTGTGATTGGAAGGGAATGAGGAAGGGGACTATAGCTGGGATACAAAGTAAATAAACTGTAACTAATATTAAAAAAATTAATTAAAAAAAAAAGATCCATCTATACCAGCTATTTAAAGAAGCTCTTAACAAAACAAAGTTGTACAGAAATTAAATGTTAGAACTGTCATTCCTTTATTTCCCACATAACTCACACCTATTCATCCTGATTGAGTAAAAGAAAGAAGGGATACCAATCAATATCAATACATAATTAACTACCTTATAAAGAATATAAAATCCAACAAACAAATAACTTTATTTTATCTCCCCAGGCCTTGATTTTAACCATAAACCACAACAGGATAAGATTACCTCTGACTACAGTTGGTGGCCTGGACACATAATCCCTGTTGATTTACAAGGTTTTGTATTACTATGGCGCAAACCCCAAACTTGCTAATAGTCACATTTCAAGTATTGAATTTTTGTATCTAACCTTCTGATGATAATACAGCACATTTTTTCTCATCTTGCTGGAACAGCAATGACTACAGGTCTGAGCTGATCACTTAGAGAATCAGTCAGCAAATAGCTAAGGAAGGCCATAGAGCCTGAGCAATGCCTGGCAAGGCCCAGGTACGGAATTAATTTGACTATGCATGTAAAATTTACTTCTGAACGACATTTTCTACTTGCTGTGAGATTTTCAACTAAAACCCCATGAAAAATTAAGATGTATTTGTGTAATAGAGTCAGCATCATCTAATCGGTTCATCCGAAATAACAAAAAGAAAAGACAAGACTGAAGTTACCTAAGAGAGACAGAATTCTGCTTCTAGTTTTTTGTACAAATTGCAGAAGACAGTAATAACAGCCTTTACCAAGACTTGATCCTATTCCATTCCTCCCTTTTTTATACTTTCTTCTCTCGTCTCATCTTTTCTGCTTCCCTCCCATTCTCTCCCTACCTATCTTTTGTTTCCGTTTTCTATTTCTCCCTCTTTTTGCTCACACACAGATACAAACAGATTTCAAGGTCAGATGGCTAATTCTATGCTTAATAAACCTATCGAATAATCCAATATGAAAATTAAAAATGTTGTCACAACTACTGAATTATTGTTTTTACCTGCCTTAAGTGTGCTCGGCACTTTTTCATTAGCCTAAAAATATCCAAAGAGCATCCAATACAAAATGAATAATTTATAAAATTGTGTGAAGGACTCATGTAACCTACTAACTACCATCTTGTATGTAAAAAGGAGAATACTTACATGGTTTGCCTTCACAACATTTTAAAGTTGAAAACTTCAGTACAACGATAGGCCACAATAGAGTGAGGGACAGTGTTATCTGCGAATATGCACGGACATTCCACAGTTTCTCTGTGGCTTTTACAAAATACCTAAGACTGAGTTATTTATAAAAAAAATAAAATGTTTTTTTTTTGCTTTGTGTTTTTTTTTGCTTTGTTTTTTTTCTTTATTAATTACACTTTATTCACTTTGTACCTCCCCCGTGGTTCCCCCCCTCCTCCCGTCCCAACCCCTCCCTTCCTCCACCCTCTGCATTTTACTGTACATGATAATGATCTGGGTAGCTTCAGATTTCTGATGGTGTTCCTCCTCTGCTTTCAAAGGATTACTTGAATACCTGGTCACAAAAATACATGGGATGTGTTCTGTCCTGAAAAACCAGAAAAAAATGGACTGACATTTTATAAAGGTACAGAATCGAATTGTATCTAGAGGCCAGAGTCCTCCTAACCATCTCTCAGTCATGTTTGAATGTTGTAAAATATGTAAAATTCAATACTAATTTTACAGGGGACAAAACATTCAAAACAATTCTGTTTTTACTCTCTATATGGGGAGGGGCTTGGGTGGTTGGTAGAAGAGCATGTACATGTAGAACCTGTTGATTTTATTTACATGGATCATAAAGAAAAAGTTTTAAAACACTGTTGCTTTCTTTTACTGTTTTAGCTGGGTTTACAGAATAGTGGGGTTTTGCCAAACATGGTGGCTCATGCCTGTAATCCCAGCATGTAGGAGACAGAGGTAGATGGATCACTGTGAGCTTGAGACCAGTCTGGTCTGCAAAGTAAGTCCAGGACAGCCAACGATACACAGTAAAACACTGTCGTGGAAAACAAAACAACAACAACAAAAAATGAGTTTTCTTATGACATCCCCATAAACATACATCACTGTGCTTAAAACTGTCTAATAATTTTTCTGGTGCTGATGATTTTAACATGAGCCTTTCATGAGCCTTTCATGAGGCTTTCAAAATTCTTGATAAACACTTTTTACCAATATTATGGTCACAAAAAATAAAGTAGCAATTTGAATGAGATGTTTTATTACTAATATCAAATAATGTTTTAAATAGTAAAGAAAAATGTAACCAGAACACTGAATGGTTTAGAAATTAAAAACAGGGTCTAATTTCAATGGGATAGCATTTGCTTTGTTTTATTTTTTTAAATTTTCTCATATTTTATGAATGAATGAATGAATGAATGAAAACCTAGTCTCTAGAATAAAATGTAACAACTTAATTGTCATTTATAACTGCTGAGAGAGGAAAATCAGTTTTCTTCAGTAGAGTAACAATGAATATATCAATTACTCCAGGACAAGCCTTATGTTCAGAAATAGTTGACCAACATGTAATAGACTCCACAGCTTTTGCTTTCAGTTTATTTGTTTCTTTTAGTTTTGTTGTGGGCTTTTAGCTGGTTACAGGCTGATAAAACCCTTTGTTCTGCTTTCTTAAAAAGTTCTTGGGGTGTGGTTTAATTTTGTTTTCTTTCTTTAAAGGGGTTTATTGTCATATTGGTTCTTTGTATTTTGAGAAAAAAATAGTTGCATGGTTTAGAAGGGAGGATAATCTGGAATGACAGAGGAGAGAAAAATAATATAATCAATATTTATTTAAATTTAAGAAGTGTTTCAAGTAATAAAAAAAGAAAAGAAAAAAGAAAAAATGAAAGAATGGGAATGTAGATTGCACTCATAGAAATTATAAAATCATGCACCAGCAAACTCAATGCGACCTCAAAGCACATGAGATTCCAGCATGGAGAGGAGAAGCTTTATGTCTGCAGTTGGTAGCTGCTGGGAGAGTGAGCCAGGTTCTCCTAACAGTACTGCCACTGGGAGGTCTATCAGAGTCCAGTGTATGGTGACACATCCACCAGCACATAGGCTACACTAGCTGGTTGTATTGGGTGAAAATGCTGGCGACACAAATTTGGGTGTAATTGGGAGACAGATATAGGAAGTGTTTGCGAAGAGGTTAAATATCATTAGATGTTGTATAAAATTTACAAAGATCTAATACAAAGGTGTTGATGAAAACTAAGGGCCAAAATCCAAAGATGTCTTCTGGCCCCTAACACTCACACACAGAAACACACACACACGCATAAATATAACGGTAGAAGAGAGTATCAAATAATATGCAATAAGGTTCTCCATGGTGATACAGTTATTGTCTAGTAAGATGTAAGCAACAATATGTAGGGCAGATGATAATAAAGGAAAGAAGCAGCGGAAGTGGAGAATAGCATCACAAAAACACATTTGTATAACTCTTGTTTGTATTTTAATAGAATATTTTATGTCTGCAAAATAAAAAGTAATTCAAGTGGGTATTCACCACTGTCAATCTAGGAAAACTCTTTCGTAACCAGAGTATCCAACTTATTACCTGCAGTGTACATGAAATGCTTGGTCCAGATGTCATTTCTCAGAATTTGTAAGGGACAGAAAGGTCAATATTTCTCAATGAGTCTTTGAAATAGGAATGCAACATTGTAAAAAGATGTAAACATGTGACAATATTGGACACAATAAATGCATTTCGGAAGAGTAAAAGAGACTGAGCCCATATGTATAAGGAAATTCAAAAGACCCAGGATTTGACAACACTTGAACAGGATATTTGAACACAAGTGGTATTTAACCAAGTGCAAATTGTGGTAGAAAGTAATGCTAGACAGCAAAAAGCCTGCATATAGGCCCAGAGGAGTAAGGGAGAAGGTCATTTTCTAGCATCTATAAATAATCAAAGGTGTAGTGAGAAGAGGGAGACATAATGGGAAAAGGAATATAAATAAGACAGGCAACAAATTATACCCAACCTTTCCCTGCTTATGAGAGTAAGCCACTGAAAGATTTAACACTAGGTGTTATGATAAATTTTCAATCTTAGAAGAACATTCTGCAAGTACATTGCAGGGTGTGGAGTGGGTAAAAAATTGGACAGGAGCTGATGCTATCTGAAAATTTTCTCTTTTTTTAAAGATATATTTTATTTTGTTATTATTAATTAGAGTTTATTCACTTTGTATCCCACCTGTATCTCCCTCCCTCTTCTCCTCCCAATCCCACCCTCCCTTCCTCTTTTCCACTCATGCTCCTCCCCCAATTCACTGATAGGGGAGGTCCTCCTCCCTTTCCATCTGATCCTACTCTGTCAGGTCTCATCAAGAGTGGCTGCACTGAATTCTTCTGTGCATTAGTAAGGCTGCACACCCCTGAGGGGAGGTGATCAAAGAGCAGGCTATTGAGTTCATGTCAGAGACAGTTCCTGTTCCTATTACTAGGGAACCCACTTGGGGACTGAGGCGCTATGAACTACAGCTGTGCAGGGGTTCTAGGTTATCTCCATGCATGGTCCTTGGTTGGAGTATCAGTCTCAGAAAAGACCCCTGTGCCCAGATTTTCTGGTTCCATTGTTCATATTGTGGAGTTACTGTCCCCTCAGGGTCTTTCCTCTCTCCCTTCTTTCATAAGATTTCCTGCACTCTGACCAAAGTTTGGCTATAGTCTCAGCATTTGCTTTAATAAACTGCTGAGTAGAGTCTTTCAGAGTCTCTCTGTGGGAGGCTTCTGTCTTGTTCTCTGTTTTTTTTCCCTCTTAGGATGTCTATCCCATTTGCCTTTCTGAATGAAGGTTAGTAATCTTACCCAGGGTCCTCCTTCTTGTTAGCTTCTTTAGGTGTACAGATTTTAATATGTTTATCCTATATTATATGTTTAATATCCTTATAGTAATTACAAGTAAGTATATACTATATGTGTCTTTCTGCTTCAGGGATACTTCACTCATGATGATCTTTTCTAGTTCCCACCAACTAACTGCAAATTTCATGATTTCCTTGGTTTTAGTTGCTGAGAAGTATTACACTGTGTAAATTTACCACAGTTTCTGCTTCCATTCCTCCATTGGGGGACATCTGGGTTGTTTCTAGTTCTGGCTATCATGAATAAAGCTGTTACAAACATGGTTGAGCAAATGTCCTTGTTGTATACTTGAACATATTTTGGATATATGCCTAGGAGTGTTATAGCTGGATCTTGAGGTAGCACTTTTCCTAATTGTATGAGAAAGTGCCAGATTGATTTCCAAAGTGTTTGTACAAGGTCAAAGTCCCACCAGCAATGGAGGAGGGTTTCCTGTTCTCCACATCCTCTCCAGCATCTGTTGTCACTTGAGTTTTTTGATCTTAACCATTTTGATTTACATTTCCCTGATAACTAAGGATGTTGAGCATTTCTTTATGTGTTTCTCTGCCATTCGATATTCCTCTATTGAGAAGTCTCTGTTTAGTTCTGTACCCCATTTTTAATTGGATTACTTGATTTGTCGCTTTTTAACTTCTTAAGTTCCTTTTTTATTTTTATTATTTTTTATTTTTTTCTCTTCAACTTTTTTCACTTAAAAATTTATTTATGTTTTTATAAATTGCAGTTTATTTACTTTGTATCCCAGCTGTAACCTCTTTCCTCATCCTCTCCTAATCCCACCCTCCCTCCCTTATCTCTTACCATTTGCCTTCCCAAGTCCAATGACAGAGGAGGTCCTTCTCTTCTTCCATCTGATCATAGCTTACCAAGTCTCATCAGGACTGGCTGCATTGTTTTCCTCTGTGACCTGCTAAGGCTGCTCCCCCATTAAGGGGAGGTAATCAAAGAGCCAGCCACTGAATTCATGTCGGAAAAAGTTCCTGTTCCCATTACTACGGAAACCACTTGGAGACTGAGCTACCATGGGGTACATCCGTTCCGGTTCTTGAGGTAGAATAGTGCCAATTTTCTGAGAAACTGCCAAATTGGTTTCCGGAGAGGTTGTATATGTTTGTATGTGTGACTTCTTTATTCATCTTAGCCATCCTGATGAGTATAAAATGGAATCTTAAGTAATTTTGATTTACATTTCCCTGATGAGAACACTTATGAGAGAGTGGAGCACTTCTTTAGTGCTTATTGGTCATTGCTGAAGAAGCTAAGTAATGAGGGCCCAAGGAGGGAAGCTTAAATCTCCTGAGAAGGGAAAATATATTAGACAACAGTAGTGGATGAAAGGAAGGAACTTGGTTGGATAAGGGGCTTGGGAGTAGGGGGCTTACAAACAGGAGAGATGAGGTCCAGGGGATAATAGAGAGAAAAAGTACCGGGAGAAATTAGTAGATTGCTCGGGCATCACTGGGACAAACTTACAACCTAGGACAATGGAAACCCCCAAGAATCTATTAGGGTGACCCTAGCAAGGATTCATAGCATTGGAAACAGAGAACCTGAATCACCATTCACCTTTAACCTCATAAAATTTTCCATGGAGGATTGGGGACACAAACCAGCATGAAATCCATAGACCTACTGTTTGTCCTGCTACAAGGGATTCAATTGTAAAAATGGACCATAATTTGAGGAAAGGGTAACCAATGTCTGACACAGCTTGAGGCTCATGACATGAGAGGGAGTCTATCCCTGACACTATTAATGACATTCTGTTATACCTGCCGACAATGAAATCTCTCATTATAGAGATTTCACCCAGCAACTGATAGAAACTGATGCACAGCCTCACAGCCAAACATTAAGTGGAGCTTGAGAAATCCTGGAGAAGAGAAGGATTGAATGACCCATAAGGGTCAAGGACACCATATGAAAACCTATAGAATACACTAACCTGGGCTTCAGTGTTTCATAGAGACTAAACTGCCAACCAGCTAGCATGCATAGAATGGATCTAGGCTCTCTGCACATATGTAATAGTTCTGCAGCTGGGTCTTCATGTGGGACTCCTAAAGAAGAAGCGAGAGATTTCTCTGACTGTATTGACTAATTTTGGACACCTTTTCAGTAACTGAGATGCCCTGCATAGCTTCAGTAAAAGGTGATGTGCCTCGTCTCACTGTAACTTGACATACAAAGGCTGTTTGGTATCAATGAAGGGGGGCACCCATTTTCTAAATAGAAGGGGAAGAGAGATGGATGGGAAGGGAAGGGAGTAGAGCAGGAGAGAAAAAAGGAGGAGAAACTGTGATCTGGATATATAGTACATAAATAAAAAATATGAAATTATAAAACCATAGATAATAGAAATTAGAAAGGGAAAATGTCTTTTAATCACTTCAATGACAGGTCTTTCCTATCTTATAGGGAATGGGTGGGAGCTTGCATGAGACCTTAACCTTCCTTGAAAATATTTACTTTATTTTATTTGTGTGTGTATCCTGCATGTGTGTGAGTTTTTGTGTAGACATACATACATAAATGCATACATACTTATGTATGTAGGTCTACTTTGCCTCATGTGCATGCTGGATCCCAAGGGTGTCAAAATAAATGTCTGATCCCCTGAAAACAGGGTAATTAATAGCTGTGAGTTTCCATGTAGGTGCTGGCAACAGAACTTTATTTCTCTGCAAGAGAAGCAAGTACTCTTAATTACTGAGCCCAATTTCTCGCCCTTCACCATCCTTTAATATTTCTCATTTATTACTGCTCCTATATTATAAATTTCCATAGTTTTTTCAGCTTTGCTTGTGTTCTCCCACATCCACTGTTTCTCTTCTTTCTCAGAGAATGTGTTTTCAAAGGACTGGTACAAACTAGAAAGGACTTAACATGTAAAGATGTAAAAGGTACATTCATTGTTTATAATACACTTACAATGAATTAGGCAAAGTGTAGGATTCTAGTTATCAGAAGGTGGTGAGGGAAGATAGGTCTCCATCCGTATTAAGCTTATTGGTTACCATGTAAAATAGTGACGGGTGTTTGTAGACAGAGACAGAGACAGAGACAGATATATAGACAAAGACAGAAGAAAGGGGAAAGGAAAAGGAAAGAAAATAAGTAAGAGAGAAAAGAGAGAATAGACTACATTCTATAGATCATAGGATATGAACTTGATATGAAGTAATGTCATCCTTTATAGAGGAAATAAGGTTCATGACATGTTGGGGAGATTTATCAAGAAAAAGTTTTGATTTGGTATGTGTGGGTTAGAATGAGACAGATTGTCATTTTGGGTAAGAGACTCACTTGAAACATTATTAGCACTGTAGACATCTTCATGTTTCATAGTTATAATCTTTTCTTACAGGTTTCAGAGGAAGGAAAAAGGTTATGTACCAGGTGAGTGAAGCACAGTACACAGTCTGTGCTCACAGTCATGCTCTTTCTGAATCAGTTATGAGGGTGGGGATAGAAGGATCTCAAAAAACAAGCCACTTTAGTTCTGGGAAACAAAATGCCTTAGATTTAAGATTGGCTATACTTCACCCAAAAGAGAGAGTTTTACAAAATGGGGTCACTTTGACTAATAAGATATGATAACAATAAAAAAGATTTTCAAAATATTGCAAAAACTTTATTCAATATTCTATTGAAGAATAGAACATGGCAACTTCCAAGAAAAGAGTTCTATTTAGCAGGGAGGACAGAGGCTAATACTGGGAGAGCCACTGCTATCATGGATCTCAAAACAGATAGTAGAGAGACAAACACTAGGAGAATGACTGCTGTCATGTGCCATAGTGTGACACAACTGGCAGAGCTCTGGTCTAAGATTCACCTATGGCTTTATCAGTTATCACAACAACTGCATCTATAAAAAATATGGAACCTTTTTTTCTCAAGAAACAGGAGAAAAGTGGGTACCCTAGTAAGGGGAACAGAGACTGTCTCTGACATGAACTCAGTGGCGGACTCTTTGACCCTGAGGGGGTTGAAGCCTTGCCAGGCCACACAGGAGGACATTGCAGCCAGTCCTGATGAGACCTGATAAGCTAGGGTCAGATGGAAGAGGAGGAGGACCTCCCCTATCAGTGGACTTGGAGAGGGGAATGGGAAGAGATGAGGGAGGGAGGGTGGAATCTGGAGGGAATGAGGGAGGGGGCTAAGGCTGGGATACAAACTGTAATTAATATAAAAATAAAAATTTAATTTAAAATAAAAGAGATATAATTTAAAAAGAAGAAAAGTGGAATTTTTATATAATTAAGTGAAATTTCTTGTAAGAGCATTGCTTGTGATGAAAATTGGTCTGAGAAATTATGCTAACTGTAAAAGGATTAATTGAACTTAATGACTGCATGAAAAAGTGAACATTTGAAATTGATAATTATAAAATTTTAGCATAGGTGGAATAGCTTCATATATTTTTTAACACACCAAGAAATGAAACAGAAGGACTAATTTATGGGAAGGATGGGGTGAAGGACGTCGCTCCTGTATGCCATGACATCAGCAGATCAGTCAAATGGCTTTAGGAGTTAGTGGTAACATTTCAAAAAACTCGTTAACTACAAGGCCAAAAAGAAGAGACACACTGCATGTAAGTAAATTTCCCATCATCCTAGAACCAAGGAGACTTCAAGAAATAATAGAAAGATCAAAAGAAAAATTATACAAAAATCTTAGTGGCCATTGTTGTCATGAGACACATTATTTTATAGCACTTGGATGCTCTTCAAGTACTAAAATACATATATATTAGAAAATCCAACAACAGGTTGGTTTAGAACTAAAGGTAAATAGAATTGTTAAAATCATCTCAAGGGTGAGATAAAACACTGAACCTGTTAACCGACTGAAACTGATGGTGGTATGTTCCTAATTATTTAGTTAGTTATATCTCTACTCCTGATAAAACAGCAACTTTTGTTTCATTCACACTGCTACTTGGCATCCATCATTGTTAAATATGAAGAAGTGATAATGTACTGAAAGGAAAAGCATGATTCATATATTATCATTTTGCTAGGAAATTATGTTCAAATGATTTCAATATTTTTGTCCTCTGTTCATTTCACTACAAGCAATAATGTCTAACAATTGTATTTATAACATCGAAACAAAAATTAGATCTACACATTCTCAATGGGAGAATCGTGTTTGTATCATTATGCATTCTGCTGTTAATTGCATGTCTTGAAATTTATTTTGTTACAATATTTCTTTTTTTCTTCTTGTTTCTTTCTGTTTCTCATTTACTCACTTTTTATTTCAACTACTGTATATAAAACAACATGATAGTTCTATTTCAAAAACTGAACCATTAATATTCCATTTTTCATCCTCACAACATAGACTTGAGAAACGTACCCTGATGGAGCCTCCTGCTTCTTCATTTGTTGTCTGTGTGAGTAGGCTGTGCTTAGTCGCAAGCCATTTATTTGTAAAGCTAGCTAATAGAGAAAAAAAATTACTCTGTTTATTTCTGCATACTCATCTTTGCTGTACTGAATCTAGACAAGACCAAATTCATTATCATGAGTAGGGAACACATAGAGGAGGCCTGATTTCTAAATCCTAGGCAGTCCACATTTTCTCCCTCCTCCTGTAAGGTGTACTAGTTATGGGACTGGGACCGGGTGTGTGACACCCAAAAGAAGGAGTAACATAGTAGTCATATGAATCCCTCTGATATTCTGGCCATAGAAACTATGTGAGTTAAAAAAAAAATATTCTATGCCCCCAAATATAGGGTGATTGCTACACAGCAAGAAATGTGAAGAAACGTGTCAGGTCTCATAAGTGATAAGGTCATAAATAGCCATGGCTTTCTTCTTCACCTTGTCACAATCTAATTAGAAGCAAATTTTATTACGTTAAAAAAGGCAATGTGGGTCATAGAGTACACTTGAAATACACACATTCCAATTTTCATGGGCCAGAGGACTGCAAAGAGAACCAGGTCCAACTATTACCACGCATACTGGCTTGGCTTACAAGGAATGCATTTTCTAGGTGTGTGGTTATTGTGAGCTACAATGAGGAACAGAGTAAATCCATGTTCCTTTGCCTTTCTCAAGCACATTGTACTGAATCGACAGCCTGTCACTTGACAGGTACTTGTGGAAACCAATCTGTGCTTTACCTCATTGCCTAAGAAGGCCCAAGGGAAATGTTAACACCAACGATACTCAGCCATTGTTCATAAATCCAGTCTTTTGTCTCTGACCCAAAAGTGTGGTGATTTGTGCCAACACCCATGAATAGTGACAGTCTGGCAGTTACTTGCACTTAGGTTAAAATGTCAGACCTTGCACAATTCTGTCATTGATACTGTTCCTACATGCCTTAGAAAGACAAAAGCAAGTTCAGCAATGTTTATAGCTTTAATTTCTCTTGCTCCCATGTGTGTGTGCGATTGCAGCCTCCATGTGTACATCAAACCAAAGCTAACTGATTAAACATATAGTTTTCTACATGACATCTTAATGACAGTGGATCTTCATGGTTAGATTCTGCAGAAATATGAGATAATATAAAGAATTCTGGATGTAAAACTAATTAAATTGTCATCTGTTATGACAAAGGTTTTCACAAATGTGAAAAAAAATAGTTACCTCTTATATGTTAATACTTTCAAATTTGGTAGCTGTGCAGGTGACTGAATTCACTGAAAATCTCCTTGTGCTATACCCCCTGAAATTTCAATGCCTTTTTGAAGAGTATACTCACTAGCTTTCTTCACTGGACTGGCACATTCTCAATTAGACTTAGAAAATGGCCATCTGCTTTTAAAAGAATGGCATTGTCTCTTGTGTGTTATAAGATAATCCATCAACTTAAATGGAGAAGAGGGCAGAAAAGATAAAGACGTTTGATCAAGTAAATGGCTTGTGTCTCAAAGCAAAGTGACAATGATTTCTCGTTTGGCAATATTTTTTTTCCAAAAATAGTTTGAAGATTTCAGAACCATAATAACTACATATAAATAAAATAATCACCATGCATGGGGAGATTTAGCGTATTCCCTTGCTATGCTCTGGCACTCTTTTTATTATTCTAAGCTCATGCTTGAAATCTCTAATGTCTGCTTATGAAAGTTGCCTTAGCATATGTTTCTTAAACAAGAATAGTCTACTAGTCATATGCAAGGGAGAAAGCAGCTTGAAAGAAGGAGCAGCCAGGAGGATGGTTCAGCAGAGACAAATATGGTATGTATCCAGTTATATGTGGATATTAGGTTCAAGTCAGTGATTACCAAGCTGCAATTCATAGAGTAATGTACAGATAAGAGGCTGGAGGGGGCAGCCAGATATATCTCCCTAGGACAGGGAAATAGAATACATACAGATGATGAGGGAGGAGACTGGAACTGAAGGATTCTGTAGAAAGAAGAAGAGAAGAGGAGGAAAGTGAGGAATTATGTGGAGAAACAGATAAAAATAAAGGACATTTGAAGGCTAAGATAGAACCCTAGCAGTAGACTTGGAAAGGGACGGGAGGAGATGAGGAAGGGAAGGAGAGTGAGACTGGGAGGGTATGAGGGAGGGGGCTACAGCTGGAATACAAAGTAAATAACCTGTGATTAATATAAAACAGTAAAAATTAATAAAAAAGAAACTTAATACAGTAAAACCTGTATACATATATGAAGGTGATCTCAATAAAATTGCCAAATAATGAGGTAAATAGAGCACCAACTGGGCATCTTTGGTCACCAAATGAAGCTTCCAGCGTAAGGATTAGGTTACATCCAATAAAATTGTTAGCCACAGTGCTCCATGGAAACCTATGAACAACCAAGGATTTCATTCTTAGTAGTTGAGTAACAAATGAATAAAGGAAACATTGAATCACATTCTTTCTGTCTGTCTGTCTTTGTCTGTCTGTCTGTCTGTCTGTCTGTCTGTGTGTGTGTGTGTGTGTGTGTGTGTGTGTGTGTAATATTGTCACAATTCAAATGGACACTTACATCCTTTTTTCATATGCTGGTGACTTTATTTTTTACAAACTCATGGATGGGTTAGCAGAATCTTTAGATGGTTGTATATTATTGTAGGAACATCTATAAATCTTCATAGTTGGTTATCAACCCAATTGTCTATTTTTCTTTTGTTTGCTGTGCCCTTTGAGTCCCATTTACAAAGTTATTTCGAGGACCAATGAGTCTGCTTATTTTGCCTTCTGATAATTTCAAGTGCTCTGATGGAAAACTTCTGAGCTGACTTTTCACAGGGTTAGGAATGGGGAGATTGTACGATCTTTGACACATAGACATCCAGCTTTAAAAATATAGCCAAACTTTGGGCAGAGTACATGGAATTTTATGAAAGGGGAGACAGAAAGACGTGGAGGGAACAGGAGCTCCAAAAGAAGACCAACACAGCCAAAAATATGGGGATCTAATGGCCCTGCAGAGACTGATACCCTAACCAAGGACCATGCATGGAAAGGACCTAAAACCGCTCCTCAGATGTAGCCCGTAGACTCGGTCTCCAAGGGGATTCTCTAGTAAGAGAAGCAGGGGCTGTCTGATGCATGAAGTCAGTGGCAGGCTTTCTGATCTCCTCCTCCTGGGAGGGTGCAGCGGTGATAGGCCACAGAGGAAGACAATGCAGCCAGTCCTGAAGAGACCTGATAGTCTAGGGTCAGATAGAAGGGGAGGAGGACCTCCCCTATCAGAGGACTAGGAAAGGGGCATAGCAGAAGAGGAAGGGTGGGTAGGGTTTGGAGGGGATGAGGGAGGGGGCCACAGCAGGGATACAAAGTGAATAAATTGTAATAAATAATAAATAAAAAATTAAAAATGTATATTTGTTAAATCGCCATCACTTCACTAAAGTGATACATTAGTGCCATTCTCAATGTTCAAATGACTATAGCTGCATTGGTTCATTCCTGAGTCCATCACTCAGCTCTTTTTCCTGCTCATATGTTTTTATAGCAACTCTATGATGTTTTGTGATTTACACAACTCCCTATTGTATTATTAAATCTAGTGTTACTATATCCTAGATTGACTCCTGCTGTTCAGGACTGCTTTGGTTATGGGGCCTTTTGTGCCTCCAAATAAACTGTCTATATTTGAATCACTATAGATATTTTATAATTTGAAAAAATATAATTTCATTTATGTAACTGTTAAAATGAAACTCTACACCACCTCCAATTTACATATTTTCACAGAGCACTGTAATCTGCTCCTTTGGGATGTAAATTTTTATGAAATTACAATGTTTTAAGCTTACATATTCCTCTTTAATAAGTGTTTTTTATATCCTTCCTATTATGAGTTGATGACTTTCTTATTCTTTGTAGTTAAAGAGTTTTTGATATCAAATGTTCATATATATATATATATATGTACACATATATGAACCTTTCCAATAATTTTCCAAGTATTTACTTATATTGCTCTACATATATGTTAATTTTTTTCACTTCCAAATATAGTCATTCCACACTATTCACACTAGGTAATAATGCAACAGCAATGTTACTACATGAAATAAACTAATTCATACATACAATTCCTATCAGCAAAAATAGAGTGTATGTAGTTGGTCACATCATTCTTTTGAACATAAGCTTGTTATATGAGTGATTCTTTCTTTTCATGTCCTTACACATATAAATATATTTTGTTTTCTTTTTAATTAAGTTAGTTTTACTCACTTTACATCCTGGTTGTAGCCTCATCCTTTCTCCCCTCACTGTCCTCCCCTCACCCCTCCCCTCTTCCTCCTTGCTTATTCCTCAGAAAAGAGGAGCTCCCTTTCCCATGAACCCCAGCTCAGAAACTGAGGCACATTTAAACTATGAAATACTACTCAGCTGTTTAAAACAAACAAATAATGAAAATTTCAGGCAAATGGATGAGAATAGAAAAGATCATCCTGAGTGAGATAACCCAAACTCAGAAAGATACACATTCTATATATTCACTTATTCCCTATCTGAGGACTAGGAAAGGGGCCTATGGGGAGAAAAGTGAGGGTGGGAAAGGATTGTGATGAGGCAAGGGAGGGGGCTGTAGAGGGGATACAAACTGAATAAATTGTAATAAATAAATACATAAATGAAATTTTTAAAAGTTCAATGAGTAAAAATAATTTTGTTAATATAGTTAATAATTTTATAATTAATTTATAGTTAATATAGTAAATAATTTTGATAATATAGTTACAATTAAAACAGAAAATTATTATTTGAAAAAAGTATATTTTAGCCATATAATACAGGATAAGAACAGTAAGAGGCATAGGCTCATAGAAGATAAATACAAATAAGGATCCAAGGGAATATGCATAAATCTTACTTGGATGGGAGACAGAATTGACAGAGGTAGTAGCTGAAGAGAGAATTGAGAGGATGGAGATCAGATCTGGGGAGAGAGAGGAAGAGAAGACAGAAGGCTTATAGAGAAAAGAGAAGCTGAGGGTGGTGGCTCCTCTGACAAGCTGAAGACCTGAGTCAGGGTAGGCTTCTGGGAGGATATTAGAAGGACTCAGGCAGAGATTCGAGTAGCACTGAGACTGAAGAGGACACCCTATAACTAGACTAGTCTCCTAGTAGAGGGAGGGAACACCAACCTACCTACAGAAACCTTGGCCCAAAAGGTATCCTGCCTACAAGATGTGCAGGAATAAAGATAGAACAATTAGAGCAGAGAATGAGGGACTACCCAACCGATGCCTGTCCCAACCAAAAACCATCCTGTGGGCAAGTGCCAACTCCTGTCACCATGAACAATACTCTGCTAACCTTGCAGGTAGGTGCCTGTCAGAGCTGTTCTCTGAGAGACTCTACCCAGCAGTACCTCAAAGCAGATGCTGAAACTCAAAGGCAAACTTTGGGGGATGAGTATAGATTCTCATGAAAAAGTGTGATGATGAAAAAGAACAAGGAGGTCACAGGAGCTCCACAAGGAGACCAACAAAGCCAACTAACCGGAGCCCAGACAGGCTTGCAGAGGCTGAAGCATCAACCAAGGACCATGTAAAACTGAACCTAGGCCATCTACAAAGATGTAGCAGATGTGCAGCTTAGACTTCATGTGGGTTCTCCAGTAAGGGAAGTGATAACTGCATTGGACATGGACTCACTTGGTAGCTTTTTGACAACTTACCTCTGGAGGGACTGCCTTACCAGGCCACAGGGAAAGAGGACACCTCAGTCCTGATGCAACTTGATGTATATTTCTTCTGAAAGACAACCTATTTAATGTAGGCTATTAGTTTACTAATATTGAACCTCAGGACCTGTAATGTTATAATTTATATCATCTTGTCTAACACATTTCACTCCATTAGGTCTAACATTGAATTCCTATTTGTAGAAGCATGAGAGCCCTTGTCCTAGAGAGCATTTTAAAGAGGAAAACCACCAAGAAATTCTGCTCAAATCAGATAACTATTAAATTCCAAAGATCACTGAAGAATACTTGTTTATAACCTATAAACTGAAACATTGATGCTGGTGAGGGCTTATTTCACCATCTTAAGGAAGTGCCTGTCATATAACTGAGGCGTTCTACTATTTTGTTCATTGTTAATTTGCCAACAGGGTTCACACTGCAATCACAAATAGATTTAGGTTAATGGATAAAGTCATATTTGCAAATATGATGAATAAAAACACAAAGAATAAACAAAGCCAGATACAAACACAAGAAGAAACAGGAAGAGAAAAAGGAAGAGGAGGAGGAGTCAGAGGAGAGAGGAATAGAGGAAAGAATGAAAGGAGGAAGTAAAATAAGAAGATCTCAGATGAAAACAGAAAGAATATGGACACTTTTTCCTGTGTACTGTAACCTTTATATTCTAATGCATTTCTCTAGTTTGCTTTATATTGCTGTGACAAGCATCATGGCCAAAATCAGCATGAGGAGAAAGGGGTTTATTTGGCTTATATTTCTAATTACAGCTTTATTAAAAAGTATCATATGCTTCTATATATTTTCTTTAAAAATAAGTCCTTAGAAAAAGAAGATAAAACTTAGTATAAGATTTTTTATCTAAAACATAGTAATATTTAAAAAAATGTGAAGCTATATGGTTTTGTAATTAATAGAGAATATTAAGCAATATCATTTTATGTAGCTGAAGAAGAATCTGTAGAAACAATTATTATCAAAAGAGGCCAATAATTTGAAACAGTGCAGAGCATGAGAGAGAAAAGAGGGGAGAGGAGAGCATAGAAATGATGTAATGCATTCATGTGTAAAATTATTGTAAACAAATTTAAAAATGAAATGTTACAGAGAGCTGGAGAGGTGGTTCAGTGATTTGAGAGAAGCTATTAAAAACACTTGAAAACACTTGCCGATGGGTTATAAAAACTGAGGACTCAAACTTAGATTGTTAGCAATGAGGAGAAGGATGAGGAAGGATCTGAGTGATGGGGAATGAGTATGACCAAACTACATGTATAAAAATACATATAGATAATGTTACACAGATTGAATATGTTATGTATGTCTGTATGTATGTATGTACACATCTGTAAGTAACAACAGTTAATAAAAATGGTGTCATGAGCTTGCAAGAGAGTAGGGAATGCTATATGTAAGGGATTTTAGGGAAGAGCAGGAAGGAGGCATGATGTATTATGTTAAAATATTAAAAAATAAATAAATAATTTACATATTTTAAATTGTCATTGTATAGTGTCAATACCCAAATTACTATTTATAAATGTCATATACACATTAATGTAAAATGTATTAAGCATACTCTACTTTAGTCATGATATCATGAGTGAAAATTTGTCCCACTGACTTTTTTTTCAAATTTTTATTTAACTTTTATTAATTACACTTTATTCCTTTTGTATCCCCCCATGAGCCCTTCCCTTCTCCCCTCCCGGTCCCACCCTTCCCCCCTTTCTGCATGCATGCCTCTCCCCAAGTCCACTGATAGGGGCGGTCCTCCTCTCCTTCTTTCTGATCTTTTTTGTTTGTTTGTTTGTTCTTCTCAATGCAGTTTATTCAGGAACCTTGAACAATCTTCTGACCCTGGGGAAAGCCAGCCCACAGCTTAAAATAGCCTCTGGGTAGCCAACCCCAGCGTGCCTCAAGGCAAAGCAGATAGGTCCACATACACGGAAGCAAGCCAGATCCTCAGCCTTAGCCAAATATGGAGTTGTTTGTGACAGAGAGCACTCACCATCGGGAAGGTGGAAGGCAGAAACCAGCTCCATCTTTAAGGCACGGCATTACGCAGCTCTCTACAGTTCCCCCTTTTTGTTTTAGACCCATCAGGCAAGAGTAGAGGTCTGATCTCTGATATTAGAAATAAATTGGGACTTTGTACCAATGTTCATTTAGGTGTCATCCACCCAAAGAGCATCAGACCCGTCCAATACCTTTTTCTCAGAGGCGGGACCTGGGGCATCAGCCTGCATGCAATCAGACATGCTCTTCTCTGGGTCACTGACTTTTGATGACAGATAGAGACAGTCTGATATTTGCAGAGAAGTACTACCTACTCGATTTCAGTAGATTAGAATCCTCAGAAAGACACTGCTGCCTTCGAGAGAACAAATTGTTATGCTTCATACAGGAATTACATTGTTCAAAAAACAAATTCAGTGCTGTTGTGTTTTACATATATGCAGTATCATTGGTATTATTTCTTTTCTTTGGTATTATTTCTTGCTTACAATTTTTAGCTTATTTACCTGTTTAAAAATATGTAAACAAATTTTCTGATTGTGGTCTACCTTTTTCTTCTCTATCCTCTTCCTCCTCTCTCTATTTCTCCCTATCTGTTTTTTCTTTTTCTCACTATGCACATGCAGATGATAGATGTCAAGCATTAATGTCATTGCTTGTGTGTGGACCCCTTGAATTTTGAGACTGGGTCTCTCACTGGGCTGAGAATTCAGTTCAAACCCTCATGATAATGAAGAAAGCCTGTGAATACTGCACTTTCTGCCAAGCGCCTTAGCACGTGCTCTGTATAGGCCTTCAGATTTCTATTCCAGATACTTAAATTATTTTTCAGGCACTTTCTGAAGAGTCCTAATGTCATAGCTTATATTTATCATTACTGACCAAATGTTCATTAGATGTGTGGACCAATAATGAGCCTTAGTTTATGTTTCCAAATGCCTGTACAACCATACCATTAAAGTGTCTCAAGGAGACTTCATTATAATCATCTTTCAATAACTTTTAATTTTTTTCTTAATTGCTGGAAGGTTGTAATAATAAAATTGAGAAAGGAAAACATCTTATTTATTCATGCTATAAATTGCTAGCATATTTTACCAAATTTAAACAAAAGTCCCCAAACAGTTTTTGTAAGAATACTGTTCTCTTACAAAAACTTCAAGGTATGTAAATAGAATGAGCATGAAAATTAATAAAAGGCAGAGTGTATCCATCTTCTGATCTGAAATTCATCATAAGTTTTAAAATCTTCCATCAAAAAGTACATGAAAAGACAGGAAACAGGACAGGAGCCTTGCACAGAAGGTCTCTGAAAGACTCTACCAAGCAGGTATCAAAGCAGGTGATAAGACTCAGAGCCAAACTTCGGGCAGAGTGCAGGGAATCTTATGAAAGAAGGGGGAGAGAGAAAGACCTGGAGGGGACAGGAGCTCTAAAAGGAGATCACAGAGTCAAAAAATCTGAGCTCAGGGTACTCTGCAGGAGCCAATGAATCAACCAAGAACCTTGCATGGAGAGGACCTAGACCCCCCCCCTCAGATTAGTATGTGAACAGCTCAGTGTCCGTGTGGGTTTCCTAGTAAGGGGAGCAGAGGCAGTCATTGGCATAAACTTTGTTACCTGCTCTTTGATCACTTCCCTCTGGAAATGTGACCTTAATAGGCCAGAGAGAACTAAGATCCCGACTGTTCTGATGAGACCTGATAGGCTAGGGTCAGATAGTAGAGAAGGAGTACCTCCCCTATCAGTGGACTAAGTGAACTAGGGGAGGGAAACAGTGGGGGAAATCTGAGGGAGGGTGAGACTGGGAGGATATTAGGGAGAGGACTACAGTGGGAATACAAAATGAATAAATAGTAATAAATAATAATAATAATAGTAATAATAATAATGTGAATGTATTAGGATTCTCTAGAAGAGAGGAACCTACACAATATATATATATATATATGTATATATATATATACAATCTGTGGTCCAGCTAGCTCAACAATGGCTGTCTACCAACAGAGAATCTAAAAAATACAGCAGTTGTTTAGTTCACAAGGTTGGATGTCTCATCTGTCTTCAGTATACACTGGAATCCCAAAGAAGTCAGGATGGACTCTCTGGAAAGGTGAGAGCAAGCAATCAAAGAGCAAAATCATTCTTCTTCCATGCCCTTTATATAGACGTCCAGTAGAAGGTGTGGGCCAGATTAGATGTGTGTGTGTGTGTGGAGGGGGGCTTCCTACCTCAAAACACCAGGGTTAAAAGTGTTACCTCCCGGTAAGTGATCTGTATTAGGAGTGGTTCTGCAAACCTCAAATCCTTTAATTAAGGAAAAACCCTCACAAGTCTGCCCAGGTATTTGGGTTTTAGTGAATTCCATATGTAGTCAAGTTGAAAACCAAGAATTGCCATCAGTGCCCACTATTTCATTTTATCTCTCCAAGAAGATGTATTAGTCTAAGAGATGAATTGCTGGATGGCACTTGATGTGTTGATTGGAATGTCAGTCAGTTCCCTTCCAGATAAACCCCTTGCTTACTTCAGCACATTGTGACAAAGCTTCTGTTTATGTATTTGTTTGTTTGTTTTCCCTGGACTGCTTGTTGAAAATATTTTAGGTCATTCCTTTAACTTTTCCTCTAATAAATTGTAATAAATTGGTTTTTTACATGAATTAGTAAAAAATTATGAGTTTTTTCATTCTATTTTTAATAGTGGTTTATGTAACTAAAACAGTTATAACATTTACTAGGCAATGATGGTTTTGAGGGATTTATATACTCACATTAACTTCTTATTCTTTTTTTAATTTTTTTATTTAACTTTTATTAATTACACTTTATTCATTTTGTATCCCCCCCATAAACCCCTCCCTCCTCCTCTCCCGGTCCCACCCTCACCCCACTTTCTGCTTGCATGCCCCTCCCCAAGTCCACTGATAGGGGAGGTCCTCCTCTCCTTCTTTCTGATCTTAGTCTATCAGTTCTCATCAGAAGCCCATGGAGATAACCTAACTTCTTATTCTAATGTAATTAATTTTATTTTAGTTTTAATCTATGAATAATAGAATTATGATATACTTTGTTCAAATGTTTGGCTTTCTTTTACTGTCAATCTTCTATTTCTTCTTATTTATGAATTATTCATTTTGTTTCCCAGTTATAGTTCCCTCCCTCAAATTCTTCCAGTCCCAACCTCCTTCCAGCCCTCTTCCCCCACCTATCTCTCTTCCCTAGCCCACTGATAGGAAGTCCTCCTTCTTTACTACCTTACCAGCCTATCAGGTCTCATCAGGACTCCCTGGATCCTCTTCCTCTGTGGGATGGCTAGTTACCCTGCCAGGGTGAAATGATGAAAGAGCAGGCAACCAAATTCATGTCAGAGACTGCCTCTTCTTCCCTTATTGGGAGACCCACATGGAGACTGAGCTTCCTATGGGTCAAATATGAGCAGGGTGTCTAGGTCCTCTCCATATACGGTTCTTCTTGGTTGATGCATCAATCTCTGCATGCCCCCACCCTGCCTACACCGGGTCCAAATATTTTGGCTCTGGTGGTCTCCTTGTAGAGTTCCTGTCTTCTCCAGGTCTTTCTAACTCCCTCTTCTTCCATAAAGTTTCCTGCACTCTGCCCAAAGTTTAGATATGAGTCTCAGTATCTCCTCGATAGCCTGGTAGGTTGAGTCTTTCAGAAGTCCTCTGTGGAAGGCTCCTGTCCTGTTTATTGTCTTTTAATTCCAATGTCTGTTCTGTTTGCCCTTCTGAATGAGAATTAAGCATCTTCCCTAGGGCCCTTCTTGTTGTTTAGACTTTTTTTATCTGTTTGAATGTATCTGTGGCACCTCTGACTGTCTTATGTTTCTCCAAGGTGAAACCGACTTGATTTTAGTGACTTGTATTCTCTACCACACACTTTATAACTAACAACAACAAAACAAAACAAAACAAAACAACAACAACAAAAAAAAACAACAAAAAAAAATTCTTTCTGACATTGAATTTTCCTGATGACTGTGTTAGAATTTTTCAGACACTCTCCTTCTCACCCACATTTTATCTAAGGACAATTTGATTTCTCCTCTGAGCTGTAGTTTGAGAACTGAGAATGCCCTGGAGTGGATGGTGAGAGGTGGTAAATATCTTACCTGAGTAGATAACGCCTTAGTTCACATAAAAATAAATTTCCCTGGTTTTTCTTCCAGAGTTTTCAAATTAAATCTTGAAGCTCATTTTCACTATTTTAAAAAGGCAGTGACTTTTCACATGATTCCATCTACTTGTCTTCTTTAGGGAGAATAAGGAGTCGTTCACTTGAAAAGAGGTATATGCCTCTAATGCTTTTCATATCCAACTCTGTATACCCAGCAGCTATTTATAATAATTTGTTCTCCAAAGAAAAAGAAAATAATGATCTGCATCTGAAAATTGTGAAATAAAAAGACAATTAGGATATTGTGAAAACACTGAGATGCCAAATATTAGAATTCTCTGGTACCCATTATTCTTAAAGCTTTACCTCAGTATACGAAAACATGGTACTACTGAGGTGTTCTGTGATTGCTTAGAAGCTCATTTATTCGATTTTGTTTCAATTTTGCTGTCCTTCACTTATTTCATTAGGCATTAACAATTCATATGCTGAAAACAGTTAGTATAAAGCATTCTTAATTGTGAAGGGGAATTTATTATATCACTTATCATTGTCTTGTCCTTCCTGATTATTTTTCAGCATGCTATTTTAAAGTTATCATGACCCCCTATTCATAACAGTTCAAAATCCTCGAGGTGTTTAATTTTGTGTTTGTTTATTTTTTTCTTATTCTTGAATTCCTGAATCATCTCATCACCTTCATATTAATAAAGAAGATACTGTTATGGTTTGTCCTTGAAATATACATTCGAAATTTAATACTGCCTTTTAGGAAAAAACAAAAAAACAAAGACTTAAAGGACTCTCAGACAAAGTTCCCAAATATAATAAAACAAAACCTCTGAAGTCTAAAAGTCTAAAGTAAGCATTTAGTCATACCCAGTATAGAAATTTGTTATTCTGTAACCATCAACTATTTAATAGATTTGATATTTCTGTGACCATAATCCAACTTACACAATTAGCCTTAGACATCACTCCTGTAACTATTTATCCTCTGTTTGTTATCTATATGTCTATCTATTTTTCATCATCTATCAGAAATTTATCTATGAATCATCTATTCCTAATCTCATTAATTATGTATTTATGCATTATTTATCATCTATCTGTGTATCACTCTATCACATATCTGATATATAAAATCAAATTAGAGGTGAGTGACGCCAAAATTCTACCAGAGAACTCCTTTCACTGATAAATATCTTCAGCCAATTGCCCGAATAAAAAAAGAACTCAAAATAATCAGAAGCCCTCCTGTAGACAAAACACAAATGGGCTGAGGAAGAAATTAGAAAAAAAATACCCTTCACTATAGACACAAATAACATAAAGTATGTTGGTGTGACTCTAACTAGCAAATCAAAGAATTGTATGAAAAAAATTTCAAGTCTCTGAAAACAGAAATTAAAGAAGATATCAGAAGATTGAAAGATATCCCAGGCTCATGGATCCGTAGGATTAGCATAGTAAAAGTGGCTATCCTTCCAAATGCAATTGACAGATTCAGTGCAATTCCTACCAAAATAACAGGACAATTTTTCACAAACCTTAAGTGAATAATTCTCGATTAATATGGAATAACAAAAGCCCAGAATAGCTAAAATAATCGTGCATAATAAAAGATCTGGGGGTATCTCTATCTCTGATTTCAAGCTGAACTGTAGAGCAACAGTAATAAAAAAGGCATGGTGCTGGCATAGAAACAGTATGGTAGAATAATGGAATCGAATCAAAGATGCAGAAATAAATTCATGCACCTAAAGACAATTTTTGAGAAAGAAGCCAACAACATACAATGGGAAAAAAAATAGCATCTCCAACAAATATTGCTGTTCTAACTGCATGTCTACATGTAGAAAAATGCAAATAGATATATATTTATCACCCTGCACAAAAGTACAAGTTGATCAAAGACCTCAACATAAAACCAGACACACTAAATCTGTTAGAAGAAACAGTGGGGAACAGCCTTGACCTCGGTGGCACCAGACACAACTTCCTAAGCTGAACACCACCAACACAGGCATCAAGAGCAACAATCAATACATAGGACTTTGTGAAATTGAAAAGATTCTGTAAAGCAAAGGACACTGGCATCAAGAAAAAAATGACAGTCTACAAACTAGGAAAGATCTTCACCAACCCTACATCTGACAGAGGGCTAACCTCAGGATCCAGCAGTACCACTCATGGGCATATAGCCAAAATAAGCTCAAGTACACAACAAGGACATTTAGTCAACCATGTTTGCAGGAGCTTTATTCATAACAGTCTGAATCTGGAAACAACCCAGATGTCCCTCAACTGAAAAATGGATACAGAAATTGTGGTACATTTATACAATGGAATTAGACTCAGCAATTAAAAACAAGGAAATCAAGACATCTGTAGGCAAATGGGTAGAACTAGAAAAGATTATCCTGAGTGAGCTATTCCGGAAGTAGACAGATACACATGATATGTACTCAGTTATAAGTGGATATTAGACATATAATATAGGATAAACATACTAAAATTTGTACACCTAAGGAAGCTAATCAAGAAAGAGGACCCTGGGTAAAATGATGAATCCTCATTCAGAAATGCAAAAGGGATGTACATTGGAAGAGAAAGAAAATAGGGAACAGGACAGGAACCTACCACAGAGGGCCTTTGTAAGACTCAACACAGCAGGGTATTGAAGCAGATGCTGAGACTTATAGCCAAACTTTGGGCAGAGTGCAGGAAATCTTGTGAAAGAATGGGGAGATGAAAGACCTATAAGGGTTAGGAACTCCATAAGAAGAGCAACAGAACCAAACCAAAACAAGCAGAAAACTGGGCACAGTTGTCTTTTTTGAGACTGATCCTTCAACGAAGGACCATGCATGGAGATAACCTACAACCTACAACCCTTGCACAGATGTAGCCCATGACAAATCAGTATCCAAATGGGTACCCTAGTAAGGGGAACAGGAGCTGTCTTTGACATGAACTCAATGACTGGCTCTTTGATAACCTACCCTGAGGGGGGTACAGCCTTACCAGGCTACAGAGGAAGACAGTGCATCCGGCCCTTATGAGACCTGATAGACTAGTGTCAGATGCAAAGGAAGGAGGACTGCCCCTATCAGTGGACTCTGGATGGAGCAATAGAGGAAAAGAGGGATGGAGAGTAGAAATGGGAGGAGATGAAAGAGGGGCCTACAGCTGAGAAACAGAGTGAAGTAATTTTAATTAATAAAATAAAAAGGAAAAAAATGAACCCAGGAAGTTAAAAACTAACAGAGCAAATAATCCACTTTAAAAATGGGGTACAGAACTAAACAGATATGTCTCAATATAGGAATATCAAATGGCAGAGAAACACTTAAAGAAATCCTAAACATCCTTAGTCTTTCCAGAAATGCAAATCAAAATAGTCCTGAGATTCTACTTCATACCCATCAGAATGGTTAAGATCAAAACTCAAGGGATTACACATGCTGGGGAGGGGGAGAAAGGAGAACCCTCTTCCTTTGCTGGTGGGACTGTAACCTTGCACAACCAGTTTTGAAATAAGTCTGGAGTTTTCTCAGAAATTTAGGAATAGTGCTACCTCAAGATGAGGCTAAAGATGCTAAACCATACAACAAGGACATTTGCTCAAATATATTCATTGTATATTTCATAATAGCCAAATTCTGGAAATAACATAGATGTCGCAGAAATTGTGGTACATTTACAAAACAGAATATTACTCAGTTGTGGAGAAAGGGGAACCCTCCTCCATTGCTGGTGGGAATGTAAATGGGTACAAACACTTTGGAAGTCAGTCTGGCGCTTTCTCAGACAACTAGGAATAGTGCTTCCTCAAGACCCAGCTATACCACTCCTAGGCATATACTCCAAATTTGCTCAAGTACACAACAAGGACATGTGCTCAACCATGTTTGTAGCAGCTCTATTTGTAATATCCAGAACCTGGGAACAACCCAGATGTCCTTCAATGGAGCAATAGATACAGAAATTGTGGTACTTTTACACAATGGAATACTACTCAGCAGTTAAAATGAGAAAATCATGAAATTTGCAGGCAAATGGTGGGATCTGTAAATCATCATTCTGAGTGAAGTATCCTAGAAGGAGAAAGACACACATGGTATATACTCACTCTGAGAGTCCTATAAGATATGACAAACATAATGAAATCTATACACCTAAAGAAGATAAACAAGAAAGAGGACCCGGAGTAAGATGATCAATCCTCACTTAGAAAGACAAATGGGAGGTGCATTGGACTTGGAGAAAACAAGAAACAGGACAGGAGCCTACCGCAGAGGGCCCCTGAAAGACTCTGCTTAGCAGTGTATCAAAGCAGATACTGAGCCTCATAACCAAACCTTTGGCAGAGTGCAGACAATCATATGAAAGAAGGGGGAGTTAGTATGACGTGGAAAGGATAGGAGCTCCACAAGGACCAAATATATCTGGGCACAGGGGTCTTTTCTGAGACTGACACTCCACCAAGGACCATGTATGGATATAACCTAGAACCTCTGCTTGGATGAAGCCTGTGAGAGCTCAGTAACCAAATGGTTTCCCATAGTAAGTGGAACAGAAACTATTTCTGACAGGAACTCAATGGCAGGCTCTTTGACCTCCCCACCCCCCAAGAGAGGAGCAGTCCTGCTAGGCCACAAAGGAGGACTTTGCAGCCAGTCCTGAAGATACCTGATAAAACAGGATGAAAGGGGAGGATGTCCTCCTCAATCAGTGGACTTGGAAAGGGGCAGGGAGGAGATGAGGGAAGGAGGGTGGGTTTGGGATGGAATGAGGGAGAGGGATACAGCTGGAATAGAGAGTTAATAAAATGTAACTAATAATAATAAACAAACAAACAAATAAACAAATAAACGGAAAAAAAGAAAAGAAAACTGTCTCTCCTCCACCACAAAAATAGCAAATTCTAATAGCTACTTCTAAACTAGTGTTTAGAATTCATAGCTATCATTCCTTTTTTATCAGTTCCTTATACTGGCACTTTTTTTTTTTTTTTTTTTTTTTTTTTTTTTTTTTTTTTTTTTTTTTTTTTTTTTTTTTTTTGCCTTGAGCATGTGCTTGTCTTCTGTATGTAGATACAATCACTAAAAGTTTTTTCACCAAACTGTCCTAATGTATACAGAAACCAGTGTTTCCTTGGAGTCCTTTACCATGCTTGTCCCTTGTAATTTCTCTGTCCCCTCTTCCTCAAAGATCTCTGAGAAGTGGGGTATGATATCTGTGTTCAAAGAAGGATTAAGCACTCCAGTTTCTTGTTACTTTCAGGATTAGTTGTGGGTCTCTCTTAGTTTCCATTTATATCAAGAAGGAGATTTTCTGATGGATACTGAGAGATGTTCTGATATGTAGTTATAGAAATAAGTATTAGGAGCCATTTTCATCTGTGTGGTTTTAGAAGAACAATAGTATTGGGTTCTCTGCTGGGTCTTATGAACTATGTAGCCACAGGTGTTTGGTCTTTTTTTATGTATGCTGGGTATTTTTTTTTCATCTGGTGGAATGAACTGTGTATACTAAAAACACAGCTTGCATTTTTAGATCACATAAAACTGCTTTTGTGTAAAGACATGTGGAATGGATAAAGAAAATGTGGTACATTTTCACAATGGAATATTAGTCAGTTCTTTTTTTACTTTTTTATTAATTCTTTATTAATTACACTTTATTCACTTTGTGTGTCCCCTGTGGTTCCCACCCTCCTCCCTTCCCAATCCCTTCCTCCCTCCACCCTCTGCATGCATGCCCCTCCCCAAGTCCACTGATAGGGGAGGACCCCTTTTCCTTCCTTCTAATCCTAGTCAATAAGGTCTCATCAGGAGCGGCTGAGTTGTCTTCTTCTGTGGCCTGATAATGCTGTTTCCCCCTCGGGGGGGGGGTGGAGTAATTAAAGAGCAGGCCAATCAGTTCATGTCAGAGACAGTCCCTGTTCCTAATACAATGGAACCCACTTGAATACTGAACTGACATGGGCTACATCTGTGCAGGGGTCTTAGGTTATCTACATGCATGGTCCTTGGTTGGAGTATCAGTCTCAGGAAAGACCCCTGTGCTCAAATTTTTTGGTTCTGTTGCTCTCCTTGTGGAGTTCCTGTCCTCTCCAGATCTTACTGCTTCCCACTTCTTTCCTAGGATTCCCTGCACTCTTCCCAAAGGTTGCCCAAAAGTTTCAGCATCTGCATTGATATTCTGCATGGCAGAGTCTTTCAGAGGTCCTTTGTGTCTGGCTTCTGACTTGTTCCCTTTTTGCCTTAAAAATGAGAACTTCATAAAATTTTCCGGCAAATGAATGAAATAAAAACAATATTACCCTGAGGAAACCCAGATCTAGAATGAAATGCATCATGTATACTCACTTATAAGTGGCTATTAGCCAAAAAAGTTTAAAAGGATAACCATGCTGCAATCCAAAGATCCAAAAGAAGCTAAGTAACAAGGAGGGCCTAAGGGGAAAATAAAATAGTCACCAGATTTCGATGGAGCAAGGAAAATGGGTGGCAGAGGGAGTGAAAAGAAAATGAGGGCTTCAGGTATGGCGAGAGTAGGGGGAGAGAGGACTGAGAGAGAGAACAGTACTTGGTGTGGGGTATATCTCTGGGACAAGCCTGAGAACAAGGGTAGGGAAGAATTCTAGGAGCATATGGGAGTGACCATAGCTGAGACACCTAACTATGGGGGACATGGAGACTGAAGTGGCCACCTCCTGTAGCCAAGCATGACTACAGGCATGGAAGGATGGGACACCAACCCACACACAAAACCTTCCATTCAAAATTTGTCCTGCCTACAAAATGTGCAGGGATAAAGATGGAGTAAAGATTGAGGAAATGTCCAACCAATTACTGACCCAATTTGAGACCCGTTCCATGGGAGAGAGCCCACCCATGACACTATTAACGATACTCTTTCATGCTTATAGAGAGGACCCCAGCATATCTGTCTTCTGAGAGGCTTTATCTAGCAGCTGATGGAAACAGATGCAGAGACTCACAGCCAAACAATAGGCAGAGCTTGGGGAGTCTTCTGAAGAAGTGGAGACAAGATTTTAGGGCCCTGGAGGCATCAAGGATACCACTAGAACATCTACGGAGTCAACTACCCTTGGCCCATGGAACTGAAGCACCAACCAAAAATCATACATGGGCTGGACCTAGGCCCCCCCCTTACAGGTATATACCAAATATGCCGCTTTGTCTTTATGTGGGTCCCCTAACAAGTGGAGCAATGTCCATCTCTGACTCTTTTGCCTACCTTTGAATCTCTTTCCCCTAGCTGGACTGCCTGGTCTGGCCTCAGTGGGAGTGGATGCACCTCATCCTGCTGTGCCTTGAGGTGTCAGTGAGAGATGGTACCCTTGGGAGTCCTGCCTTCTCTGAGGAGAAGGTGAGAGGGTGTGAGGGGGAACTTGGAGGAGAGGAGGTAGAGGTGCTGCAATCATGATGTAAAATGAATAAATAAATTAATTAATGAAAATTTAAAAAAAGAGAATCCCCTACTATAAAATCGAGTTTCGGTGGTCTAAGAACACTAGATAATTTTGTTGTTATTTTCTCCTTTGGAAATCACAGGCTACCTTCTACCTAGAATTTCAGTGTATACATGGGTAGGCAGTCTACTCCCAGACTTAGCAGAGGGAGAGTCTCCTTTTAAATTTAATTGTTAATCGTTTTGTTATTTCACTGTTAATGAAGAGTTGTATCTACTTTATCTCAGAAGATATGTAATTTACTTTCCAAATGCTCAAGTAGAAAGGGAAAGTCAACAAAGAAGGGCAACAAATTTATTTTTTTCTAGGTATGTTTAGCAAAATTGTGCTTATTACCCAATATTAAGGCAGTTTTGGAAAAGGAATACTTGTTTATTTCTTAGAGCAGGACATGTTCTTTAATGTTCAAATTATATGCATTTCATTCCATATTATGTTAGGTAGATTGTGGGCAGCTCAGAATAACTGGATTTCTATGCAACTGTTTCATGGTGGGCAGAAAAATCAAATAAATATACACTAATTTTATGACATGAAACAATGAAGCATTGCTGCTGACTGCTAGAAATTGACAACAATCAATCAATGTGACATAAAACAATTAGAAATGAGGGAGCTGTAATTGAGCAAATGTGTCATCTGCCTTGTAAGTGAAGGGGCAGATTCATAAATAGTGACAAGATCTAACAAAGGTGGCCCTATTCATTAATCAAAGGACATCTTACACCATACTCTGCAATAAGACTTCCTTGTAAAGATTTCATTATTCAATTGTTATTGATATAAATGTTAAACATGAAATTTTTACATAATTATAGTGCAAATCTGTGATTTACAAACAATACTCTATAGCAAAGGTTCTCAACCTTTCTAAAGCAGGGATGTCTTAATACAGTTCCTTCTTTGATGGTGACCTCCCAACTGTAAAATTATTTTTGTTGCTATTTCATAACTTTAATTTTGTAAATTTATGAATTTTAATGCAATTATCTGTACCTTCCAGTGATCTTAGATGATGCTTGTTTGACTCAAAGAAGTCGTGATCCACAGGTTGAGAAGCTCAGCTCAGTGGGTTTTAATATGAATGTTATATTAAAGGGAGTTTCAAAATTTTTATTTATTATTTGTTTCCATAACATGTAAAATTGAAACTCTACCATGGTGTGGTGATGCACACCTTTATTTTTTTAATTAATTTATTTTTTTTTAATTTATTCACTTTACATCCTGATTATAACCCCCTCTCTAGCCTAGCGGTCTCACTCTCCCTTCCTCTTCCCCTCTATTCCTCTGCTCTAGTCCTCAGAAAGGAGGAGCCCTCCTCCTCTAATAACTGACCCCAGTGTATCAAGTTTCACAGCAGTGCCTGCATCCTCTTCCTCTGCGGCCTGAAAAGGCCACTCCACCGGGGTAAAGTGATGGGGGAGCAGGCAATAGAGTCCATGTCAGGAACAGCTACTGCTCTGCTTACTAGGGATTTCCACATGAAGACTGAGCTGCATATGGGCTACATCTGAGCAGAGGGTGTCCTGTGGACCAGTCCACCCATGGTCATCTGTTGGTTCATCAGTCTCTGCAGGACGCCCGGAGCCTAGATTTGTTGGCTCTGTTGTTTGTTTTGTATGCACACCTTTAATATGAGCACTCTTTACAGAGAGAGGCAGACTTTGTGATTCCCATGCTAACCATACCTACATAGTGAGGCTCTGTCTCCAACTCTCACAAAAGAATAAGAAAATTGAAATCCTACAAAATTTCAGATAATTTTTTTAATTTTTCTTTAGTAATTACAATTTACTCACTTTGTATCCCCCCCCCCCGTGGTTCCCTCCCTCCTCCCATCCCAATCCCTCCCTTCCTCCACCCTCTGTATGCATGCCCCTCCCCAAGTCCACTGATAGGGGAGGACCCCTTTTCCTTCCTTCTAATCCTAGTCAATAAGGTCTCATCAGGAGTGGCTGCCTTGTCCTCTTCTGTGTCCTGGTAATGTTGCTTCCCCCCACAGGGTCAGGTAATTAAAGAGCAGGCCAATCAGTTCGTGTCAGAGACAGTCCCTGTTCTTATTTCAGTGGAACCCACTTGGATACTGAACTGCCATGGGCTACATCTGTGCAGGGGTCTTAGGTTATCTCCATGCATAGTCCTTGGTTGGAATAGCAGTCTCAGGAAAGACCCCTGTGCTCAGATTCTTTTGGTTCTGTTGCTCTCCTTCTGGAGTTCCTGTCCTCTCCAGATCTTACTGTTTCCCACTTCTTTCCTAAGATTCCCCGCACTGCAAAGAGGCTGGACATCAGAAGAAGGAGAAAAGAGGGAACAAGTCAGGAGCCTGACACAGAGGACCTCTGAAAAGCTCTGCCCTGCAGACTATCAGTGTTGATACTGAGACTAATGGGCAACCTTTGGGCAGAGTGCAGGGAATCTTAGGATATTTTTTATAATAATAAATTTCAACCGTGTATTAGAAATATATAATATGTTCGTGGCAGATTAAAATCAAAGCTACATGTATTATTCTATGTTAATTTTAATTATTAACATAAAAACATTAAATCAGATATTGTGCTGAATATTTCTATGCCAATTTGGCACAAGTTAAGACATCTGAGAAGGAACTTCAGTTAAGAAAATGCCTCTGGTTTCTGACTAAAGCAGCAATCGTAGAGCCTGCATGGGTCCATGCTAAGTCCTCTGCATGTTTGTTATGGTTGTTTTTCTTGGACTCCTAACCATGAGAGTGGAGGTATTTTTGAGTCTTTCACCTGCTTTTGAGACCCTTTCCTGTTCCTGGGTTGTCTCACCCAGCTTTGATAAGAGGATTTGTGCCTGGTCTTATTGGAACTTGTTATGCTGTGTGTGGTTGATATCCCAGGGAGGCCTGCTCTTTTCTGAAGAGAAAGAACAGTAAATCTGGAGAAGGAATGGGGAGAAGAGAGAGGTGTGGAGGAAGGGGAAACTGTGGTTGGATATATTGAAAACAAAACAAGAATAATAAAAAATAAATAAAAATAAAGAAGCAAATGAAGGAAGAGGAGGAGGAGGAAGAAGAAGAGGAGAAGGAAGAAGAAGAAGAAGAAGAAGAAGAAGAAGAAGAAGAAGAAGAAGAAGAAGAAGAAGAGAAGAGAAGAACAAGAACAAGAACAAGAACAAGAACAAGAACAAGAACAAGAACAAGAACAAGAACAAGAACAAGAACAAGAAAGAGAAGAAACTCTCCATATGATGGGAATATAGAAAGCCTGTAGGGCATTCTCCCTTTCAAAAAAAATATATTTATATTTTTATAAATTATTTTTTTATTCACTTTATATTCCAGATGTAGCCTGCTCCCTCAACCTCTCCCAATCACTTATCTCCTCCCATGCCCCTCCTCAAGTCCATAGATAGGGGAGGTCCTCCTCCCCTTCCATCTGACCCTAGCCTATCAGGTCTCATGAGTACTCCCTATATTGTTTTCCCCTCTGGCCTGGTAAGGCTGCTCCCCCCTCATGGGGGAGGTGTTCAAAGAGCCAGCCACTGAGTTCATATCAGAGACAGTTCCTGTTCCCATTTTCTTAATTAGTGATTGATGAGGGAGGGTCCAGCCCATGGTGGGTGGTGTCATTCATGGGTTGATGGTCCAGCTTTCTATTTAAAAAAAAGAGAGAAAGAGAGAGAGAAGCTATAGGAGAAATCCAGTAAGTAGGACCTCTCCATTGTTTCTGCATCTGCTTCCAACTCTTTGGGTTACTGTCCTGACTTCCTACTATGTGAATTGTCATGAGAAAGCATAGCCAAGTAAACCCTTTCCTTCCTGAGTTTCTTTGATCATGCTGTTTTATCATAAGAGTGATAACCCCGAGACAGAGATCAAAGTCATTTTTCCAAAATATCCTTGAAGCTTGCTTTAGCACTTTTACTTTTGACCCTGGAGGTTCATGGATATGACTATCTTATGTTGGATAAATAATCACAGGGATCAAACATATAACAAGATTAGTACCGAAAATGACAAATGTTAATTTTTCTTGACTGTATCAATAATATGTCTTTATGTATAAATATTAAGGCACCAAGTTATATTTATTAAACTGATATAACAAATTAAATAATTGAGGCTACAGCCCAATATAACTTTTTGCTAACTTTTTGATAAAGAAAGACTCTTTTAGATTATATTTACTAGTAAACATTTATATATTCAACACAGAAGACATAAAATATACGTTTCTGGCACCCAGCTATATTGATTTCACTCATTCAGTTGTCATTTTTCTATAAGGAAGAAGAAACATTAATATATAATTAATTGATTCATGTAAAGACATATACATCTAGAAATATTATAATCATATTGAATATTTTCAAACACTGATGTGTTTGTGTTTTAGTCATTTAGGGACTAAACACAGGATATTGAGATGCTTTTATTTATTTTTAAACATAAACTTTGATTTGGCAGATACATGGAGTAGTGTCAGTAGACTAGGCACAGTTAAAGTAATAGACTCCTGTGAAAGGTGGTACAAGAAATAAATTATGTCCTCATAGGGGAAATACACCTGAAAACAGGTGCTGTAGTTTGAATAAATCCTCCCAAACAGCAATAGCGAAAACTTCACTCCCAAATCAGCTGTACTGAGAGGTGAGACAGAAAAGTCTCATGTTTTGCCAAAATTTCTGATACTTGAGAAGTACATTTATTTTCTTCATCAATAATCCATGCTGAGATATTTCCTTATATTGCCACAGTATCAACCTAGCTAGCCTTTAAACATGATTTAAGATTTCTAAGTATATCTAGATGTCTTTATAGCTTGTTACATAACGGTCTCCCTCATAAACTTTCAGAATACCTTCATTTAACTATAAAAAACACTTAATGATTTTAAAGTATGTTTTTAAGAATTTCATTTTGAAGAAAAAAAAAATAGGATGAGATCATCCTTGAAGACACGCTAATGGAAAACAATCCTTTGCCTTCAATATCAAATTCCTAAAAATAGAACAGGAAGTAATAGACACACATAAAACAGTTACCAAAATACACTACACAAATAAGAAGTGTTTGTAGTCTGGCCAAAATATGCATACTAATGCCTATGGATTTTGGACTACGTCTGCATGAAGGAAGGAAGAAAGTAAAGGTATTGCGGGTAAAAAGCAATAAATCTACTAAAATTTGAAAAGCCAACCTGATAGAAAAGTGACAAATTTAAAGTTCCTGTATGTTTTATCATTAATGTTAAGTGTTAGTAACATTTTGTAGTTTTGATTAATTAATATATAGAGAGTCATTTTAATAAATGACATTAATAAAATATGTAGACTTTTATGTGTTAATAATATTGATGTATACCACCTGATACACACCTTTGTGTCTTTTGACTTGGTAGAACTACTATGGAGAAAAAAGTAAAAAACAAACATTATAGAAGTAAAATGAAGACTTATGCTTTAAAAACTCCACTTAATCCACACAGCTCACTAATTGCTAAAGTTTAAACACCTAGAGATTTGGACTGTGAGTAATCTTTAGGTTTCAGGCAGTGTTTGCACGTTGGTAAATTTTTACCAGCTGCCTAATTAAGGCTTAAGCCCTGGTGGAAAGCAATTAAATACGTTTCGATAACTTTATCTTTCTTTTCTTTATATAATTTATTTATTTATTTTTAAATTCACTGTCCAAAGCTCAGTTTTCACTTTGATTTTTATTATGCTTCCAAGGATTTGTAAATTGCAGCCCCTGGGGAGGTAAAAATGTGGAGAGCCATTTTTTTTTTTTTTTGAAGTCTCACAAAGGCCATGTCAAGAGGTCACCACAGATGGGAAAGGAAGACATGTTATAAACTACTGAGTTCTGTGCTGCTAACCTGCTGTGATAGACACATCGGAAAATATCTCATGAATTCAAATGGCATTCAAGAACAAAAGGCTGTCACTTCTTCCTTTAAAAATAACTGTCTAGCTTATCTGTCTTTCTTCACTGACAATACCTTCACAAAAGCAAAAAAAAAAAAAAATACACAATTCGGATTGAAAGCCATACTTTACATTTATGCAAAAGAAAATGCGAGTGCCTGAAAATCATAAAGTGACAAAAGTGGTTAAGAAACTGTCAGATATCACAAGAAGCTCTCAAAAATACCAAATGATGGAAGTATTACCAAGTTTTCAAAGTTAAGTCATTTTTTGTCCAGTAGCAATGGCAGGCCATTTATTTTTAACATCTATTTATTAAATGATAAGCATAGTAACTATTTCCGCTTATTTTTCAAAATGATATCTTTGGCAACTCATTTCTGGAGGTGAATGCAGGAAGGAAGGAAGGACTGCCATTCATCACAGCACCCTGAAAGAAAACCTGGTGCATTATGCCACATGGAACACCACTCAGATTCATAGAGTACATGTGATTTCTGAGCACAATTCAAATAGATGTAAAGTACTTGGCATTTTCTATAGCTAACAGATTCCCTGATATATATATAATATTTGTATGTAAGTCTAATACATAAACCAATTGTTTTATGTATGGCAGTCTTTACAAATTGTAGAAAGTAAATAACAATGATATTGTATACTTACTGTCATCCAATAATTTTGACCCAGTGAGATCTAAAAGGTGTGTTATAACTTACAATATTGTACGCATAGTAAGTACAGGTATAGTGAAGAAACTGATACACTCAGGATGTGGTGGAGCACACTTGCAGTCCCAATGTTGAGGACACAGGGACAGGGAAATTCCTGAACCTTGGCTCCCCAGCCAGAGTAGCCAAATCAGTTCAAGTTTCAGTGGAAGACTGTATGTCAAGTGGCTGAGGAAAATATCCAAAGTTTATTTCTACTCATTTCTCACATCCTTAAGTTCATGTGTATGCATGAACATACACACAATATCTATATCTAGATAGATAGATAGATAGATAGATAGATAGATAGATAGATAGATAGATAGATGATAGATATATATTGCATATATACATACATATATATTTCTTTCGATAACAACTATGGCTGTGTAAGATGAAAATTAAGTCTTTCTCTTACTGCATCATTAAGAATTCTTTTAGTGAGAAGTTTTTGTGCAGTTAGAGAAAGGGGAAATGAAGATGCAATCATATGAAAGAAAGATCAAGTAAGCACAAAGCTTCCATGGGAGTTCTTAAGATATCTCTCACTAGCTGGTTCCACTTCTATTCTCCCAATTTTCTGAGGCACTTTGTTCTGTTCAATGGCTTTCTCTTTACCAACTTGAGACACATTTTTCAGAACAGCTTAATAAGCTCTTTAGATTGAACGGGACTCAGGGAGTCTTTTACAGTAAAAGACCAAGAAATTCCTTTAACCTCAGCAACTTTCACATAAACAAAAGAAATGTGTGAAGACGCCATCTCTCTAAAGACATACCATAAATGTTCTGAGTCTGTGTGACAAATTCTAATGTGTTCTTTTATGATAAATCTCCTTCATCGACAAACTATATAAATCTTGTCTATGGGTAGGCTTGATTTAATTACAATATTATTATTATTATGCTATACTTCTCTTAAATACATTATCTACATGTTGAGAATATATCAGTGATAAGTATTAAGTCTGTTGTGTAAATACACAGAAGTACATATGTGTATAAATGCATCATTCTCTTACATGTTTAATAAAATCTCATGAATTGAAAATATCTCATGATACTTAAAGCAGAGATATCAATATGATAAGGTTATTGCTGACATACTTTAAACTACTTTTATTGACCAACTTCCACAGTTTAATAGTAAAACATTTTTACACTTGACTACTTTCAGATTTAAGAAATAACAATCATTGGAGTATCGGTCTCTGCAGGCCCAGGTATTTCGGCTGTTTTACTTCTTGTGGAGTTCCTTTCCCCTCCAGGTCTTTCTATCTCCCTATTCTTCCATAAGGTTTCCAGCACACTGCCCAAAGTTTGGCTATGAGTCACAGCATCTTCTTCTCTACCCTGGTGGGTAGAGTTTTTCAGAGGTCCTCTGTGGAAGGCTCCTGTGCTGTTACTTGCCTTCTCCTATTTGCCCTTCTGAATGTGGAGTAAGCATCTTTCCTAGGGTCCTCCTTGTGGTTTACCTTTTTTAAAGCTATAGATTTTAGTATGTTAATCCTATATAACATGGTTAATATCCACTTATAAGGGAGTATATATTATAGGTGTCTTTCTGCTTCTGGGTTACCTCACACAGTATGATCTTTGCTCGTGCCCACTATTTGCCTACAAATTTCATGATTTCCATTCTTGGAGAGGACGTAGACCCCTGTTCAAAGGAAGCCCATTGTCTGCTCAGTTTCCAAATGGGTTCCCTAGTAAGGGATACAGGGGCTTTGTCTGACATGAACTTAGTGGCCAACACTTTGATCACCTCCCCCTGGGAGTGCAGGCTTGCCAGGCCACAGAGAAAAATGATGCAGCCAGCATTGATGAGACCTGATAAGCTAGGGTCATATAGAATGGGAGGAGGTCTTCTGCTATCAAGGGATTAGGGAAAAGGCACAGGGGGAGAACAGGAAAGGTGGGTGGGACTGGGAGGAGACAGAGGAGAGGGCTACAGAAAGAATACAAAGTGCATAAATTGTAATAAATAAATATACAAATAAAATTAAATTTAAAAAGGAACAACAATCAGCTAATCATCATAAATAATGAACAAATGCACTGATGATTGTCTACATCAAATATTATTAACTAAATAAAAGGAAATTCTAATGGTAATTGAAAAAAGCTTAAAAATTATTTCCACGGTTACATTAACTTATTAATCTAGAGAAATTGTGACTATATTTTCAAAATAATCAATTTATTGTGCATTTTCACATACTGGTACTATCATTTCTTTTCTGTAGAAAGCTCAGTAAGGACCTTGAAAACACTGAATATACAATAGAATGTGAAAAAAAAGTTAATGCTTCTTTTTGCCTTGATTTTGTTTGCTGTCAATATCATTGATGAGAAAATCAGAAGATTCAGAGGAACAGGATGGCAAAAATTGGCTCCTCCAAACTTAGAGACTTACAGAAGGGGTCCTAGAACACAAAGAGGGTTTGATAAGGAAAGGTTTTGCTGAGACCCATAATGCCCAGAAGGGAAGAATGTTAGGCTTAGCTAGGATTACTCATAAACACAATCCAGGATCCAGATATGATGGATTAAAAGACCTTGTGGAATACTTTGCTCACCTCCTGAAACAGCAAGCATTTTCCTGTTTTGTGTTGAGCACTGTTGTGAACATGGAGCTTGCTTTTTTCAAGAAGGGGCTAGCAGTAAGATATAAATCTTACTCTATGTTGGTGGGGGGAGCAGAATAGTGGACAAATGGTGAATGGTGGTAGTGTGTTTCATATGCAAACCTCATAGAGAACCACATCGATTTAGATTAGAGAAGAACTGAATGATTGTGTGGAAATAATACCACCTAATAAGGACAATGAAATGAAAATTCTGTTGCTCTGATTTTCTGAAGATTACGTCAACCAGTAAACATGTGTTTAGGCATTTGTTTGTTGACATAAATGAATGCACTATCTGAAGTTGGTACTTATTTGTTGCAGATGCAAGTTCAGGTCTTGGTTTATATACAGAAACTTTTCTGTAGTAGCCAGATGAAATAATTATAAAACATTAACTTTCAAATAAAGGTCATGGTCAAAAGAGCTCTACAGTTGCCTTTGCTATTATATTTTGATGCATTCATAGACAAGGGCCTTGTAGAAAAATTTTAATCCAGCAATATGGCTTCTTAATCAAGGGATCATATCCAAAGGTCTATGTAATCCATCTAGAGTACAAACATGCCCTGGATTACAGGGTGATCTGGCTAGAATACAGACACACTTAGTACACCCAAAATACCAAACAAAGAAGTATTGTTAGTTTATCAAAAGCAAAAGCCATATTTGAAAGTCATATGTAATTGAGGGTTCAGAAAAAGTGACATATCAGAGAAATATTTGACAGAGTGAGTCAGAGATAGGATATGCCCAATTCTCACAAGAACAGGACAGGACAGAGAGACTACTTAAGAGCAGTTCAGAGAGACAGAGACAGAGATATAAACAGTGAGAGTTATTACCTAGAGTTGATCACTATGACAGTTTTACAGAGAGCTAAACACAGGTGAATATAGAAAAAGTCAGAGAATGAGAAGGGCTCAGAACATTAAAACATATAGTCAGAATTATTTTGAGGCTAGTAAAAGTAGTTCAGTCAGAAGCCAATAGAAGCGAGTTTGAATCAGTCAACATGAAGAAGAGTTGATACCAGAACAGCTGAGTTGAACCAGAGTTGAGAAAGAGCTAGAAAGGCTTGGCTTCATCCCATCGCCTCAATTGAGGAAATAAAAACAACATTTACATCTGGCAACTAGTATGGCTGGAAAACCCAACATGATCGGAAGAGGAATTTCACTAATGTTGAAGAAAGTAGAGGACTCCTGATACAAACAATTTGGAGGACATGAGACATTTGACAGAAAGCCGCAGAGAGAAATTCACCTGGGATCATCTCAAGAAAATGCCTCAATTCTTCAATTTCTGCTGGAAGCCCAAAGAGACTCAGGAGACAATGGAACTGCCGGAACTTCTGAGCAGCAAATCCCAATAAGATACTCCAAAACATAAACTTATTTATATAGGCAGACTTTTCTTTCATTTAAAAAAAAAATGAAAATCTCCTTTTCAGATCTCTAAAGAGCAAAGGTTAAGGAGACACAAATTTTACTTGAAAAACACATCACAGTACTTACTGCAGTCATGAATGCCAGAGTAAACTCCTCCTTACTTTCAATCATAATCTATATATTTCCTCTCAAAAAACCGATTAAAAAAAAAAAACTGTACAAGATGTTAGAGAGCAGGGGCTGTCTCTGACATGAACTTTGTGGCTGGCTCTTTGATCACCTCCCCCTGATGGGGGAGCAGCCTTGCCAGGACATAGAGGAAAATAATACAGCCAGGCCTGATATGACCTGATAGACTGGGGTCAGATAGAAGAGGAGGAGAAGCTCCCCTATCTGTGGACTAGGGGAGGTGCATGGGAGGAGATGAGGGAGGGAGGGGGGGCTCAGAGGGGTAGAGGGAGGGGGCTACAGTTGGATACAAAGTGAATAAACTGTAATTAATAAAATAAATAAATAAATTTAAAAAAGAACTTAGCACAGCCATCTTCTTTGCCTGTGACCTGACAAGACAGTCCCACCAGAGGAAAGTGATTAAAAATCTGGCAACAGAGTCCATGTCAGAGATAGCCCCCTCTCCCCTTCCTAAGGCACTCATACATTGGCCAAGCTACCCATTGTCCCAGTGTAGTCTTTGGCTGGTGCTCCATAAGCCCCCTTGGGCCCAGGTTAGTTGACTCTGTTGGTCTTCTTGTGGAGCTCCTGTCTTCTATTCTTCCCTCATTCTTCCACAAAACTCCATTTGATATGCCCAATGTTTGCTTGCAAATCTCAGCATTGTTTTAATCTGCTGTTGGGTGGAACCTCCCAGAACACACCTATACTAGTTTCCTTTCTGCAAACATAGCAGAGAATACTTAATAGTGTCAGGGTTTGGCTCTCTGCGAAGGAGTGGGTCTCAGGTTGGGCCAGGCATTAGATGGACATTCCCTCAAACTCCACTCTATTTTTATCCTGGCACATCTTGCACTCACCCTGTGAGACATGTTATATACCTGGGATACCCCAAACAAGGTTATTACCCAAGACTGGAAAACTCTGTGGCAGCTCTACTGGAAGGTGGTTCTAATTTACAAAGGCTGACATGGTGGCGAGAAGTTGAAATTATTAAAAATCATAATAAATCTGAAGGTATTAATATCATGAAAAATCTTGTGTACATGAAGTTAAATATGCTGATTTTGTGAAATCTGGGCAATTTGATGATTCTATTATTATACAATGTACTTTAGTAGCTTTAAGAGCCTGGGATAAGGTAGAGGAATAAGGAAAAATGTCAATGTCATTGACAAAGATTATGCAAACCCCAGAGAGACTTTTATTGATTTCTTACATTGACAGAGAAATATCAGATCCAGATATGAGATGGGTATTAATTGAAACTTTAGCTTTCAAAAATGCAAATGCGAAGTCTAAAAATGTTCTTAGACCTTCAAAAGTTTCATCAACACCATGGACCAATGGACTAGAACTACTGCTGATATTGACCCTAATGACTACATAAATGAACAAGCAATGACCAATAATCCTAGATATCAAATGTCCATTGTTTTTACTGTGGGAGATGAGACCATATGATAAGGGATAACATGGAAAAAGTATCCCAAATAAAATGAAGTGTTAAATAAATTAAATATGTAGGATATATATATATATCAAAAATAATAAGATTAAAGCTTTATGTGGCAGATCTATAAACTTGTAGGGAAAAGATCTCCTACAACAATGGGGGAGTTCAGATTAATAGTCCTTCAATCAGTGTTTGATAAATTAGTCTTGTGTCCTTATATTTTGGGTTTCCAAATAACTTATATTGCAGCTCTAGATTATGTTGTAACAGATGCACAGCCTACATCCGTGAAAGTGTAATGGGTATTGTCTTTTCTTTTTTTTTTTAATTTTTAACTTTTTATTCTTATTTCTGTATTTTAGAATTTTTAATCTTAAATTTTTATATTAATCACAGGTTATTTACTTTGTATCCCAGCCATAGCCCCCTTCCTCTTTCCCTCCCAATCCCACCCTCCCTTCCTCATTTCCTCCCTGCCCCTTTCCAAATCCACTGCTAGGGGAGGTTCTCCTCCTCTTCCATCCGCCCCTAGCTTTTCAGGTATCTTCAGGACTGGCTGCCATGTCCTCCTCTGTGGCCTAGCAAGGCTGCTCCTCCCTCGGGGGGAAGGGAAGGTCAAAGAGCCAGCCACTGAGTTCACGTCAGAAATAGTCCTTGTTCCCCTTACTGGGGAACCCACTGGATACTGAGCTACCATGGGCTATATCCGAGCAGGGGTTCTAGGTTATATCCATACATGGTCCTTGGTTGGAGAAAGAGTTTCATAGAGGACTCCGGACCCTGATATATTTTGTCCTTGTGGAGCTCCTGTCCTCTCCCAGTTATATTAACTTCCCCTTTTATCTTATGATTCCCTGCACTCTGCCAAAAAGGTTTGGTTATGGCTCTCAGCATCTGCTCTGATACACTGTTGGTAGAGTATTTCAGAGGCCCTTCGTGGTAGGCTCCTATCCTGTTACTTGTTTTCTCCTACTTACCATGTCCATCCCATTTGTCTTTCTAAGTGAGGATTGATCACCTTACCCCAGGTTCTCTTTGTTTATCTTCTTTAGGTGCACATGCTTTTGTATGTTTATCCTATATAATACTCTGTATAAGTGAGCTTATACCATGTATGTCTTTCTGCTTCTGGAACACCTCACTCAGGATGATTTTTTCTAGATCCCACCATTTGCCTGCAAATTTCATGATTTCCTTGTTTTTAATAGCTGAGTAGTATTCCATTGTGTAATTGTACCACAATTTCCGTATCCATTCCTCCAATGATGGACATCTGGGTTATTTCTAGTTTCTGGCTATTACAAATAAAGTTGCTACAAACATGGTTGAGCAAATGTCCATGCCTTTTCAACTCAATATTTGCTTAACAAATCTCAGAGGAGTAGTTAATTACATTGCATGCCTCTCTCATTTGAGGACCTTCTGAACGTCATTACAATTGATGGAGATAAGAAAAATAAAAGTCTTACTGTACATTAGAAACAAGTGTCCTTTCTAGAAGAGACAAAATGGCTAGGAACTAAATTAACTTGCCAATAAAGGAGTTTCCAGGAGCACTACATTTAAAAGTCAGCCTGTGCCAACACTTCTCCCATGTGCCAATGTATCACTCATTGCTACGTATTCATATTGTACTCCATCTCATTCCCTCTCCCTCCCCCACAGTTTCCTATCACAGTAATGTAGCTGAGACCAATTATGATGTTATTTTAACTGAGATGTTCTTGGTGTTCAGTCTATTCCATGTTTTTCTATCTAAAACTTCATGTTACTTTGAATTGTCAAATGTTCTTAGGCTCCCCTTTGTTTTAAATAGTTTCTCAGAGTTTCATTATCTGAACTAGACCAGAATTTTGTAATAAAATATTAATTAGCTTGTAGAAAAGCCTTCATTCAACAGTAATTTTCTGATATGTTATATGGTTTAACTAGATTTATAATGTTTAGGAATATGATCTCCCCTGTAAGAAGCCATGCCATTGTGTCTTACAAAATTAAAGTCATATATTATCCCATAAAATAAGACTATTGACCCATATCTTCGTAGTGACACTGGTATGTCCCCATTTTATACAAGTATGGTTTTTCACAAGTGAGTAATTGTTACTTCATTACAGTGGAGGATCCGAACATATGGATTAGAATTCCTCTGCAGGGGAATGTATTTAAATATGTTTACATTTTTGAGACTTCTCATGTTTTTTTTTTTATTCAAAAAATTACTGTATTTGGAATTCAATGAACCATGTCAGAACGTCACCTCCAAAGTGAAGGACATTGCGTCTCACAATATACTGTCATGAAGCAGGAAGCACAATGCCTATTTGATCTCTTTCAGATGCTCTACATTTGGAATTACTACATGGGTGCATGAATTCAGCCACATTAATAGCATTAGGAAAGGATTCTGTAATCATTCTGGGCTAGGATGCAAACAACTCTATAAAAGCATGGTGGGGAAATATACAGGAGAAATTATAGCAATATAAAGGAGAGGACTCATCAGGTAGTCTTCCATGCTTCTCGAGCAAAATCATCTAAAATACAATAATGTAAAAAATGAACACTAAGCCCTACGAAGAATACTGGGATCTTTATTTATTTATTTATTTTTTCTTCTCAATGCAGTTTATTCAGGAACCTTGAACAATCTTCTGACCCTGGGGAAAGCCAGCCCACAGCTCAAATAGCCTCTGGGTAGCCAACCCCAGCGTGCCACGTGGGCAATGCAGATAGGTCCACATACACGGAAGCAAGCCAGATCCTCAGCCTTAGCCAAATATGGAGTTGTTTGTGACAGAGAGCACTCACCATCGGGAAGGTGGAAGGCAGAAACCAGCTCCATCTTTAAGGTGCAGCATTACGCAGCTCTCTACAGTTCCCCCTTTTTGTTTTAGACGCATCAGGCAAGAGTAGAGGTCTGATCTCTGATATTAGAAATAAATTGGGACTTTGTACCAATGTTCATTTAGGTGTCATCCACCCAAAGAGCATCAGACCCGTCCAATACCTTTTTCTCAGAGGCGGGACCTGGGGCATCAACCCGCATGCAATCAGACATGCTCTTCTCTGGGTCCAAAGCGGCTGACCTTGAGTGCAGTGCTTAGCCTCGCATCCTGAGCATAACATTTTAGCTTTTTATGGTAGCCAACCATGCTTGGGGAGACTGTCCTGCTTCAATGGCTGTAAAGGCCTGAATGATCATGGCTGCATTACGCTGTTGTGAGACTCAATCTTGCATATACACCACAGGCAAACCAAGGAGACCAACACCAGAAGGCCTGCTAACACTCCCATGCCCTCCCATTCCTTCAGATGATTCATGGCTGCAGCAATCCATGATGATAATCCTGTGGCTAGTCCTGCGTCCACTCTGGTAGAATTTACCTTAACAATGGCCACTCTCAGCTGCTCCATCATAGTATCGAATTCTCCAGTCCAATTACCTAAAATATAGCTAGACAATTGTTTAGACAGATTTGCAGCATGGGAAAAATTCTCATATTGTATGCTAGTAACACAAAGTCCAGCATACTTCCACTGACAGCCAGGTTGAGCGATTTGCCATAAGGTATCAATTTGCTCCTGCATGAGGTCAATCCTCTGATTGAACACCATCAAGCCTCCTTTTAATTGAGCATTAATTCCTTTTTGTACATCTAAAACATGAGCTTCATTGGCTAAAAGATTATTTAGGGTCTGAGCAATCTGCACAGTATGACTCATGGCTAATGCCGCGGTGGTAGCTCCAACAGCCACCAATGAGATAGCAGTAACAATGGCGGCTGTAATTCCAAGATCCCTTTTCTGTCTGAAGAGAGTCATAGCGTGAGGGGCATCAACGGGCACAGGCACCCAGCGAGGCATGTGAGTAACCAGGGCATACCTAAATCACCACATTTTTTAAGTTTTCAATTGTCATTATACCATTTACTTTCATAATATATAAAGATCATATTTGCATAATATGTATATTCTTAAATATTTTAAGATATATGATGCTATTCAGAATGCACTCTATGTTGGTTAATATTATATATTACCTTCAGATAAATGTTGTCCATTGATGGAGTATTTCATGTCTCTATAAAATAGTGGGTTTTATCTTAGTATTTTTTGGAGATATAGGATTAGGAATATAATTAAGATTTTCACTCATGCTAGGTTATACCGTTGAACAACACATTGATCCTTATAGCACATTGATTAATGGTAAGGATAATGTCATTGACATGCATGTAAATTCCTTCCTGGTTATTATGGCCATTACTGAGAAACTTAATGAATTTAGGATATAATTGGTTTATTTTATATCTTTTTATACTTTCATTAGCTTTGCATCATAGATTTTTATACTGTTATTAGATGCTTACATATTAAAAACTCCCATGCACTCTTTGGTTTCTAAAGAATGCATGAGAGTCTTTAAACTGACCCCATTGTAAATTTCAGTTTTCTCTTGTTTTCAATGCTTGTCCTATTATCAAATCTGTTTTGTGATAAATACAATTTGCTCAGCTTAATGTGATACAGTTCTGCCTATCCTTTATTTTTTAATGTGTCTTTATCTTTACATTGGGTTTTTATACATATTATGCAATTAGGCCTTGATATTTATTTCCTCATTCTGATGTCCTCTTTTATTGGCCTACTCATATTTGCACATTTAAAATTATAGCCTTCATGGTTGGCCTAATATCTGCCATATTTGTAAAATGCTACTCTATGTGTTTCTACTTTATATTATCTCATACTCATTTCCCGGGTAAACAGTTTAACAAACCATTTAATATAAATCCATTCCCTTCTTAAGATGTTAATTATATACGCTTAATCATTTTTACAATCACTATGTCTAAGAGAGCCAACCAGTCCTTTTAAGACAGCGCGCTATCTCTTTGTGTCCATATCAAGGAGTGTTTCCACCATCCACCTCTCCTTCCTTCTGATTGTTCTGCTTAATATCATATACTAATATTACTCAATACAGTCTCAAATTTAAAACTCAAACACAGTGCCATCTACTAGAACATTTGAGAATTTAAAAAGAGAGTTTTAACTTAATGCTTAGGTTTTCATTTGTCAGTATTTTATTTAGCTCTGAATCTGACAAAGATCATTTCATTTTTTCCTGTTCCATAAGACTCCAGATGAAAGGGGGGGAGGTCCCCCCTTATCAGTGGACTTGGAAAGGGGCACAGTGGTGATGAGGGAGGGAGGGAGGGACTGGGAGGGAATGAGGGTTCGGGACACGGCTGGGATACAGAGTTAATAAAATGTAACTGAAAAAAATAAAATTAAATAAAATTATAGCCATCTTAGTGAAAAAAAAAAAAAAAAGACTCCAGAGTCTATATTGGAAGGCTTCAACCCTCATTTTTGTTGCATATTATTGCTGCTTAAAACATTCAAGGCTAGGAATGGCTTTTCCTACACTGTGAATATTACATTTATTCTTGATATGGCAAAAAATTAGTTCTTGTTGTTCTGTAGATAAGAGATTCTTTTCTGATTCCTCCTAAGGTTTTTACTTTACCTTTTATCCCTAATTTGATAATGTTGTTATTTATAGGCTTCTGTTACTGTTAATTAGCATTTACACTGTTCCCTGTCCTCTGAAACTCTTGGATAACTGATTTAATATCTGCTGTGATCATCACTGATGTGAATTCTCTGTCTTACTTCCCTTGTTCTTCCAGTGTTCTGATAGTTTATTTGTGACACTTTTTAAATTTATCCCATACTTCTTGGATGTATTCCATCACTGCTTCATCCTCCTCTAATTTTTTTTTTTTTTGGTTAAAAATGTTACAAAGAACAAATCACATTCATTAATGCTTTTGCTATGTGTGCCTAGTCCACAGATGGCTCCCCAAAGGTGTCCTTCATTTTTATTACAGTTCGTTTATTTCCAGCACTTCCTCTCAATCCCTCTGAAAATGCTTGGCTTATGCAATCCATCTGTTCTTACATGTTGTCTGCTTTTCTCAGTGTATCCTTTAATATATTTATAATAGTTACTTAAATTACTTTTCTGATAAGCACTTTTTCTCTTCAGACTATGTTTGCCTTTCTTTCATGCCTGTGCATTAATGTTTTTGTTGTACTTCATCCAACGTTCATTAGGTAATAGATGCTGTGTCAAGTAGAGTTTCTCTGTAAAGTTTTCACTCCGATCTCACTAAGATTTGGGCTGTAATTAATGTTACCTTTAGTTTTACATGTCTGGAGCCTATTCTGATGATTTTGTCTTGTTCATCTTTTTACCCCTGCAGATTTTAAGAATTCCCCCTTAACTGGAATGTGAATCACTCTGCTATTTTAATACTTAATCAATCAGTAGGAAACAGAGTCCTTGTAACATGTCAGTAGAATTAGGGCAGGGCAGTGCTTCATCATCACATATTCAATTTTCCATGCAAAGGGTCTCTTAGTTACACAAAATCAAACACCATCAAATGAAGCCATGAGTTTAGAAATGCAGAAATTAGGAGCTGGGAAAACGTTGATTTGAGGAAAAATAATGCATATGAGTAAACAGATTTGTGTTTAAAAAATGAGTTGTAGAGAGGATAGGAGTTCCACAAGGACCAAATATACTTGGACACAGAGGTCTTATATGAGACTGTTTCTCCAACCAAGGACCATGTATGGATATAACCTAGAACCTCTGCTCGGATATAGCCCATGGTGGTTCAGTAACTAAGTGGGTTATCCTAGTAAGGGGAAGAGGGACTATTTCTGACAGGAAATCAATGGCAGGCTCTTTGACCTCCCCAACCCCCAAGGGAGGAGCAGTCCTGCTAGGCCACAGAGGAGGACTTTGCAGCCAGTCCTGAAGATGCCTGATAAAACAGGGTCAGATGAAAGGGGAGAAGGTCCTCCTCTATCAGTGGACTGGGAAAGGGGCAGGGAGGAGATGAGGGAGGGAGGGTAGGATTGGGAGGGAATGAGGGAGCGGATACAGCAGGGATACAGAGTTTAAAAAAATGTAGCTAATAATAAAAATAAAATATTTAAATTAAAAATAAATAAATAAAATAGAGCAATGGTACCAAGAAAACAAATGAGTTGTGTTTTAAGAGATGTATGGTTGAGCAGACAGCACAATATGTATGAGACATGATTTTTGGTAAATTTAAGTTTGCTTCTTTGGTTAAAAAGGCAAAAGTAGATGTCAGGGATTCTAAGCCAGAGAATCTTGTGGAGTCTTGCACAATAACCAATGACAAGTTAGCCATTTGTACACTATTCAGGGTAGAGTTGGGAATTGAGCAATAACAAACTTGTTGCCCTGTGTACGTGTGCACTGCTCCGGGAACAACCTGTAACTCAGCTAAATATTTTAGCATAATGTGAAATGAGTATATACAAAAAGATTTTTTTTTCTTATATGTTCAAGGTATTACCTGTATCTAGTCATAGTAAGAATGATAGTGTTTCAACATGTCTGATAACATATACTCTGTTGAAATATGAACTTCTATTTCCCAGCTTTCATTTTTGATTGCTATCTAATTCATTTTTTTTTTTACTATGAGGGGTGTGTGTGTGTGTGTGTGTGTGTGTGTGTGTGTGTGTATACTATTTGTATTTTTTGGCATAATATTTGTTCTTTCTCTGGCCAACCTTATGCTGGAATATAAAGATTTGCTTACTATTATGTATATTTAGGTTGCTAGTAGCTTATTTAATGCCCCATGCTTTCAATTTGTTCTCTAGATTTTGTCTTTAGTTTTAAAAATGTTAACTAATCTAATTTATCAATCATTTCTATCTTTCTAGCCAGTTTATATATTTTATGAATTGAATTTTTTATGACTATATCTTTAAATGATATTTTATATTTACTTCCCATTTTTGCCTCCAGGTTCTTGTTTGGAGACAAAAAATCTGTAATTTCCATCAATAATGAAACAGGGAAGAAATGTGAATTTATATTTTCTCGGAAGCAACCAGTTTTCTAACCACTACATGTACATTTCATTCTCTGAAATTATTTAAAATTCACCAGTGAAGATAATGTTAATTAAAACGCCTAACCTATAATTGAGCTGAAGGTGTTTTAAAATGTAATCTCTGTTTTGTTTTAAAGATTCTGTAAACTAAATCAAACTAAACCTTAATGAACAATTTAGAGCTTTACCTAAGCTGTCCTACAGCTTTCTCAGGAATCTTATTGAATATCCTATTGATTCTGTTTTTATTTTTTCTCTAAAAGTTTCCCCTACAGATGGATGCTAATATATCTTTCATATTTCCCACAATTCTCTGCTCTTCACCGCCAACATGCACCTCTATAATTCTTCTGAGAACATCAACTCATCTGCTTAATGACACTTTCTGGACACTCAATCATCCTTCTACATTTGTCAAGGGAAGTGCCCATGACCATGAACAAAATGTAAATCATTACTTGGCTCCCACAAATTTTATTTCAAAAATTCCACAGGTAGTAACCATTTTCCTTGTTTTCTATAATTAAAACATTGCTTTGGGGTATTTATATTCATTTCCATGATTTTAGCTATGCTAAATCTACAGAGTTTTCCAATTATTGTGTTTTAAACACTGTTTGGAAATTATATATACCATTCCCCTTTCTGTAGTGGTTATGTTATTCTGCTTCTTTACAGTATGGTGAGGACCTCAGGGTAGGGTGCACACAATACTGACATTCTAATACGAAGCCACTCCACAGTATGCAGAACGTGTTTACTTAGCATGCCTCATTTATTGTTTTAGATAGATTTTTAGAAGCATTTTTTCACTGTACCAATATATGATTGTAGTTTCAGAGAAATGGTATACTTTTAAATAAATGAACATAATGTTTTCCATCATTCATTCAATTTATCACAGTTTTATTTTTAATATTGAGTTACTGTTAAAATAATCAAACTTTCTCAAAATAGTCTTCATTAAGCATTTGTAGAAGCACTCATATCACTTAAGAGAAAACATATGACAGAAAAAGTGAACAAAACTTATTGAAGTATGTGTATATTATAATACCCAGAAATGTTTTAGTAAGTTATTTGCATGTATTTGGCTTGAAGACTGCTAAGGAAAAGAGGAAGTAAGATTATGTCTAAAATGTAAATATGGAATAGTTTTGTCTGCCGTTTTGTTACAAATATCTGTTACATTTTGAAGTAATTTTGAATCTTTGGGTTTTGTATATAAATAAAATCACCTTAAATTATTGTGCATGTATACATGGGCTTACAGAAGCCCAGGACTCATGGTCCTTATACCTAACTTCTTTTATTTATGGTTGAGCATCAAGACACAAATACAGTGACTATGTAACCTACAAGAAGAGACACTGATTTGGGCTGAAGAGGTACCCCAATAATTAAGAACACTTTCTGTCATTCTTGAAGAAGGAGAGAAGCGCCTAGCAGTAACACTGGGAATCTCACAGCAGCCTTTAGCTCAAGGGTCTGGGAATTTTGCAGCCCTTTCTGGCCTTCTAAGGCACCTTTACATATGTGTATACATATTTACAGATAGACGAACATACACACACACATATAAATGAATCTTAGGAATACACATATATGCATATATATGTAATTACAAAACAACAGTCATGAATGTGAAAGGAGGTACGCAGAAGCGATTTGAATGAATAAAGGGATGAGGAAATAAGGTAATTATAGTATAAATTCAAAAAATTAAAAATAAAACAAAAGAGAAAAACATTTCCATGGGTTTGCCAATCTAGGAGATGACCCTCTTCAGTATATGCACCCTATGGTAAGAAGGGATTTTCAGCTGCAGCAGTCATTAGGAATCTCCCTGCATAAGTACATTTTAGAAAGCAAGAACATATGTTGTAGGAAATGCTCAAAGAATTAATAAAACGCAGATTTTTAAAATATAACACCATCATTAAGATGATCATTGCCCTTCAATTGGTTTGACATCTATTTTGTCAGATATTCAGATGGCTACAGTGGGTGCATCTTAGGTCCATTTTCTTGGAATATTTTTTTTTCACCATTTTAGGGAAAGGGACTTCTGTCCTCCATGTCAAGGCATGTTTTTTTGGAGGTGGCACAAAGATGGATCTTGTATTCAGATTCATTCTGTTTGTCTGTGTCTCTTTATTGTGGAATTGAGACCATTGATGTTGAGGGTTAACAGCAAGCAGTGTTTGCTGACTCCTGTTGTGTTGTTTGGTTCGTATAGTCTCCCTACCTTTGCCTTTCTGCCCAAGATTATTTACACTCCAGTTTTCTTTGGTGTAGTTAATCTCTTCTAGTTGAAGTTTTTTTCTAGTACTTTCTGTAAAGACGGGTTCATAGATAATTCTTAAATTTAATTTTGTCATGGATTGCCTTTTTTTCTCCATCTAATATCCTATATTATACTGTATCACTATTATCCAAGTATGAGTGAGTACAAACCATGTGTGTCTTTCTGGGTCTGGGTTACCTGATTCAGGATGATGTTTTCTTGTTCTTTCCACTTTCCTACATATTTCATGATATCCTTGTTTTTAATGGCTGATTAGCATTCCATTATGTAAATGTAATACACTTTCTTTTTGCATTCTTTAGTTGAGAGACATCTGGGTTGCTGGCAGCTACTGGCTATTACAAATAAAGCTGCTATGAACATACCTGAGCAAATGGTTCTCTTGTTTGTATGAGTGTCTTTTCGGTAAATGCCAGGAGTGGTAAAACTGGGTTTTGAGGTAGAGCTAGTCTCGGTTTTCTGAGAACATGTCAGACTGATTTCCAAAAATGGGCAATTTTCTTGATGATTTTACTTACTAAAGTTAAATCAATATCAGGTAAATAGCCCTATAACTTCTAAGAAAATAGAAGAAGTCATGAAAACTTTACCAACCAAAAAAAGGTCAAACCAAATAGATTTTTTTAATTTTTTATTTAACTTTTATTAATTACACTTTATTTATTTTGTATCCTCCATAAGCCCCTCCCTCTTGCCCTCCTGGTCCCCCCTCACCCCTTTCTGCTTGCATGCCCCTCCCTAAGTCCACTGATAGGGGAGGTCCTCCCCTTCTTCTTTCTGATCTTAGTCTATCAGTTCTCATCAGAAGTGGCTGCATTGTCAGGGTTCTAGGTTATCTCCATGAATAATCCTTGGCTGGAGTATGAGTCTGAGAAGTTCCCTGTGTTCAAATTTTCTTGTTCTGTTGCTGTCCTTCTGGAGTTCCTGTCCTCTCCAGCTCTTACTATTTCCCACTTTTTACATAAAATTCCATTCACTCTGCCCATCAGTTGGCCATCAGTCTCAGCATCTGCTTTGATAGTCTGCAGGGCAGAGGCTTTCAGAGGCTCTCTGTGGCAGGTTCCAAGGTTGTTTCCTGTTTTCTCCTTCTGGCTTGCAGAGGCCCTCTGTAGCAGGTTCCTAGGTTGTTTCCTGTTTTCTTCTTCTTCTTATGTCTATCCTCTTTGCCTTTCAGGATGGGGATTGAACATTTTAGTAAGGGTCTTCTCTTTTGCTTAGTATGTTTAGAT
>REGO01000813.1:395219-439697 GCA_010120015.1 Rhombomys opimus
TTAGGGTTACACCAAGGTACTTTATGTCATTTGTGGCTATTGTGAAGGGTGTTGTTTCTCTAATTTCTTTCTCAGCCCTTTTGTCTTTTGTATACAGGAGTGCTACTGATTTTTTTGAGTTAATTTTGTATCCGGCCACTTTGCTGAAGGTGTTTATCAGCTGTAGGAGTTCCCTGGTAGAGTTTTTGCCGTCACTCATGTATACTATCATATCATCTGCATATAGTGATAATTTGACTTCTTCCTTTCCAATATGTATCCCCTTGATCTCCTTCAACTGTCTTATTGCTCTAGCAAGGACTTCCAGCACTATGTTGAAGAGATATGGAGAGAGTGGGCAGCCTTGTCTTGTTCCTGATTTCAGTGGGATTGCTTTAAGTTTCTCTCTGAAACAGAAATGGATTTTTGCAGAGAATTCTACCAGGCTTTCAAAAAGGTGCTAATACTAATACTCCTCAAACTATTCTACAAAAGAAGACACTGAAGGAACATTGCTAAACTCATTCTATGAACCCAAAGTCACCCTGATACCTAAACTGCACAAAGACAAGAAAAAGAGAACATTTTCAGACTAATTTCCCTTAATATTGATGCAAAAATAATCAATAAAATATTCACAAATTAAATCCAAGAAAACATCAAATATGTTACCCACCATGATCAAGTAGGCTTCATCCCAGGGATGCAGGGATGGTTCAACATATAAGAATCCATTAGTGTAACGCACCAAAAAAAAAAAAAAAAAAAAAAAAAAAAAAAAAAAAAAAAAAAAAAAAAAAAAAAAATGAAAGAAAAGGAAAACAAAGTGTCATCTCATTATATGCAGATAAAGTTTTTGATAAATTCCAACACCCCTGCACCATAAAAGTTCGGAGAGATTGGGATACAAGGCACATACTTAAACTCAATAAAGGTAATATACAGCAAGCCTATGGCCAACATCAAATTAAATGGAGAGGAAGTTAAAACAATCCTACTGAAATAAGGGGCAAGACAAGGCTTCCTAACTCTCACCATACCTCTTCAATATAGTACTTATAGTCCTAACCAGAGTAATTAGAAACCTAAAGGAGATCATGGGGCTAGAAATTGGAAAGAGAGAAGTCAAAGTCGTCCTACTTGCAGATTCTATGATAGCATGTAAGGATTTAAGAAACTGTGCCAAACAAGAATTGTTAAGAAACAAACAAACCAACATAACAAACAAAAAACCCACATGTGTCTCTCATCCTGTTAAAAACATTTAAAATTTTTAATCTGTATAAGGAAACAAGTGTAGAAATCAAACCTGTATTTCTTATCAGTTTATAATGCATTATCATTTTCACACCTAAATCTCCATATCAGTTTCGTTTCTAAAAAAATGAATAACCAAGCATCATTTCTTTCTCTCTTGAATCAGGTGAGATACAATGAACCAAAAATCCAATTTTTAAATAAGTAAATAAAGCTCATTTTTGAACTAATTTATTCACAAACAGATTATATAAAGTAACTATTAACCAACACCTTAGTTAAGGTTTTTATTGCTGTCAAGAGACACCTTGACAAAGACAAGTCTTATAAAGAAAAGCAATTAATTGGGCCTGGCTTAAAGTTTCAGAGGTTTAGTCCATTATCATTATGGCAGGAAGCATGGCAGCATTCAAGCAGTCATGGTGCTAGAGAAGCCTAGAGTTCTACATCTTCATCTAAAGGCAACCAGGAGTAGACTGTGTTCCACGCCAGGCAGGGCTTGAAGATTTAAGACTGCAAAGTCCTGCCTCCACAGTGACACAACTGCTCAAACAAGGCCACACCTTGCAATAGTGACCCTCCCTATGTCCAAGTATTCACAAGAATGAATGTATGGGAGGCCATACTTATTCAAACCACCAAAATCATCCAAAGCATAGGAGAAAGAGCAAATGTTTAATACATTGCTGTCATGTTCATATTACATTGGTATCATATTTATAAATTTAGTGTTTTAAATTCTCTTTTGAAATTGAACTCATACGGTTGAATTTTGTTTTATTAGGGATTTATATTGTAAAGGAATGTAAGTGGAAGCATTGGAACGCATGCTGTAGTCAGTTCCTTTCTTCTACCATGCTAGATGAAGGAATGAAACTGAGTTCACTGGCTTGCTAACAAACATGGTTATAGGCTAGGCCATCTTGCTAGCTCTTTATCCTTATCTTTATCCTTATTTACTATTATATAATAAGTATGGTTTTTTACTTAAAAGTTTCATAGGTATCTTCTCTACTAAATTTTAGGCATATAAATCACCATTAGGTTAAAAAATTGTATTTTAAAAGATGCATAAAATTTAATCCGTTTTTTATTACATTTTTTTATCATATTAGTGATTGAACTATCCTCCAATGGAGATAGGGAAAGGGGGAAATGGCACAGTGTACTGAGTCCTTCTGAGAATCTTCCTTAGTAGCTTCTGGAAGCCCTCTAGTCTTGTTTACATGAAAGGAAGTTCTCCACTGTAAACTACTGAATCACAGCTACAGTTATTTTCTCACTGACTGCTCTACTATTCCAGTGTCCCTGCTGAGACTCAGAAGCTGCCTCTAGGTGTGTTTTCATCACAACGTTTTCAAGAATATACTTGTATGCCTCAGATAAATTTCATTAAAATTATTTTTAATCTAAATTGCCTTTTTGGTCGTTTGTTTGTTTTTGTATTCTTCTAATATTAATCATTCTGTCCTTGCTTGTGTAAAAAATTCATGCTGATTCTTTTCATTTTCTTTTCTTACTTACAATGTGTGAAGCAGCTTTGATCAGTCTAATTAAAACTTCTGTGGAGAACAGAGAACGAAGTGTCTGGTAGGGGGCTTCTGCGGTTATTTGTGATGATTCTAACATCAGTGCTATAACTTTCCATGTGCCCTCAAGTGTGTGCAGACCAAAGTTATTTATTTAATTGCTTGCATTTTATATAATAAAATTAGTATGAAGCTGCTTCACACTGGTTACGAGGAAGATTTATCTGGCAAACAGTAAGGATTGTTAGCAAAACAATTCCAGTGAAGACAGGGTTTCTACAAATAGCTAGTTTTGAAATTGAAACGAAGATTGCAAGCCTATCCATCCACATTGTTTGTTACCCCACATGGCTCTGAGCCTCTTTTTGTCCGTCAAGTTTCCCAGTTTAGACATTCTGAGCGGGCTGGTGATGCAGATAGAATTACCGAGGCAGGCCTGTAGAAACTACACTAATGTTTAGGAAAACAAAAGTCTACTGGTAAGACGTCTGTCTTCATTGAAAACACATTTAAGTATGGTAGCATACTACAGACAGAACGATCCTGTATTAAACATTCATTAAACTCATTAAGTCAGATGTTATATCAATAAAATCCCTGCATTTAAATACGTAACCTCGAAACAGAAAGACACATAGGATATATACTCAGTTATAAGTGGATATTAGCCATATAGTATAGGATAAACATACTAAAATCTATAGCCCTAAAGAAGCTAAACAACACGGAGGACTCTAAGGAAGATGCTTAATCTTCATTCAGAAGGGCAAATAGGATAGACATCGGAAGCAGGAAAATACAAGGAACAGGACAGGAGCCTTCCACAGAGGCCCTCTGAAAAACTCTACCCACCAAGGTATCAAAGGAGATGCTGGGCAGAATGATGGAATCCTCATAGACAAAGAGGAATATCGAAAGACTTGGAGGGGACAGGAGCTCCACAAGTAGACCAAGAGAGTCAAAACACCTAGGACCAGGGGGGCCTGCAGAGACTGATATTTCAAATAAGACCATTCTTGGAGAGGACCTAGATCCCCTGTTCAAAGGAAATCCACAGGCTGCTCAGTTTCCAAGTGGGTTCCTCAGTAAGGGGTGCAGGGCTGTCTCTGACATGAACTCAGTGGCCTGTCTTTGATCACCTCTCCCTGGGAGGTGCAGCCTTGCCAGGCCACAGAGGAAGATGATGCAGCCAGCCTTGATGAGACTTGATTAGCTAGAGTCAGATAAAAGGGGAGGAATTCCTACCCAATCAGGGGAAGGGCATAGGAAAAGAAGAGGGAGGCTCGGTAGGACTGGTAGGAGACATGGGAGGGAGCTGCAGCATGGATACAAAGTGAAGAATTTGTAACAAAGCAATATATAAATAAAATTAAATTAAAAAATAAAATACCGAATCTTCAGAATTTAAATAAAAAAACAAATATTTTAAGGTTGGCTCTCAGAACACATTGGTTTGATATCTTAAATATGTTATGTTGGTGGGTTCAATCATGAATGTATAAGTATCTGAATGTGTATAGCATTAAAATAAGTGGATGTAGATTCCTTTTATGTTAAGAAAATGCGTTTCCTTAGGTGATTCAATCACATAAAACTGGTTTATGTACTTTGCAGCTAGCCCTGAAGATACCTGATAAAACAGGGTCAAATGAAGGGGGAGGGGGTCCTCCCCTATCAGTGGACTTGGAAAGAGGCAGGGAGGAGACCAGGGAGGGAGTGTGGGGTTGGGGAGGGAATGAGGGAGCAGGATACAACTGTGACACAGAGTTAACAAAATGTAACTTGGAAAGCGGCATGGTGGAGATGAGGAAGGGAGGGAGGGACTGGGAGAAAATGAGGGATTGGGACACGGCTGGGATACACAGTTAATAAAATGTAACTGATAAGGAAAAAATAAATTTCAAAAAAAAATAAGTACACCTATGTGACTATGGAGAAATAACATTAGCAACTCTGAATTTATTTTGTTTATTTTAAAACAAAATAGTATCTATTTCATGAGACTATGAGAAGTCAAAAAATAATACATCTAAGTTACTACTGATAATCCTTACATAAGACAGCTATTGAAAAGTCATTACTCTTTGGAATGATTTTATTGATAAGTTTTTAATTTTTTTTGTGGTGCTGCATAAAAAGATGTATACAAATACATAGAGGAAATACTTCTGACCTAATAAAAATAAGTTTGTATGTTAAAAAAAAAAAAAGAAAAGAAAAATAAATAAATAAATAAATAACTGGTTTATGTGGTGCTGTGGTGAAGGCAGTCACTAGGCCTTCTTAGCCACCTCTCAGACCTGTGCTCCAGCTGCAGCTGTAAGAGTCATTGTAAAAGTTTTATTCACTGAGTATATACCAATGGCTAAAAGCACATCAGGTAGTCTTTTGAGTTTCCTTACCTAGTAAGATGAATCAGCTGCACAGAAATTATGGCAATGAGGCATATACATTTTAAGTTAGAATGTCTCAACTTTAAAGTTCACAGCATTACTTATGATAAACAAGTAAAAATACAAATGTAAATTATATGCATTTAAATTTTTATTAAATTGCTATACAGTGATTTCAAGATGAGAATTTTTAAAAATATAAAATATATATTATTAAATTAAATATTATTTAATCAATATACTAATTAGTGCATTTGCTTTTTACCATGTTTTCTTTTTAAATTTAAAAAATTATGAAAGCTGCGAATAAACTGAATTCACCCTGTGATCTGCATTATTTTAATTTCAATAGAGAATATGGTAGAAGCAGTATCATTTCAAAATCATTCACTTTCATGCTATGCATCATTTTTTTAACTGTGCCATTTATTTCATTTACATTTGAGTAACACATTCACACTTTTCTCATTTAAATGTATAAAACAAGGAAAGAGGCAAGGAAATAATGTAATAATACTTTAACTTTTAATCCAAAGTAAATTTTTTTTATTTTAGTTCAAAAATAAAGAAAATTATGAAGCTAAATCATACTACTACAATCATACAATAGTACTACAAATCATAATATTACTGATCATACTCTATCTTAAATAAATATTTCAATTGACTCATGAATTACATGCAAAAAAAATTTTAAAGCAGCAAGTGTTATTGTTTGCATTTAAAGTGAAAATGTCACCTCTCACCAAATACTGTTGAGTTTGACTTTGAGCTTTTCCAGTTTACAAAATGATTTACAACTTGGTAATAATAGTTTTTTTTCAAAGAAATTTGAATAATTTCTCTACTTATCTAGATCAAATATATAATCAAGGCTTATAACATAGAAAATAATATTGATATGAATTTACATAATAAACACATCTTCAGGGTGCACGTTTGAGAACAAAATCAAATATTTCATAAGGAATGTATACATGAATATTTAATGTAACAAGAGTTGATACATGGATATTTAACTTGCTCTCAAAGCACTATGAAATTCCATTTCTATAGACAGATCTATATGCAGCCATATATCTAGGACCATTTATGTCTCACAGAGACAACCACTGTTATTCATAATGTGGAGTTTTGAAATCACCTTTTGATCTGGCAGTCAAAAAATGAGAAAATCTGTGTGTGTGTGTGTGTGTGTGTGTGTGTGTGTGTACATGCACATGTCAGTCACACACATGAAAGGTTGATACCCATGTACTTTGGATTTTTGTTTTTCCCTGAAAGTAGACACTCACTCCAGAGTTGAAAGCTAATAGTTTTTATAAAGTTCTGATGTCAGGGATGGCAATGTGAGAGAGTGGCATAGAAGAAAATGTGGCCCTGAGAGATACATTGCTACTATCTATTGTCATGAGCACATGGTACTTAATTCTAGTGAATACTCATATTTTGAGATTTTCTTTTATATTTGATTATGTGTATGAATGTTTGTAAATGTCTACCTGTGTGCCAAGTGCTTACAGTACCTGCAGAGGCTCAAAGAAGATATTGGATCTCTTGGGACTGGAGTTACAAATGGCTTTGAGCTTCCATGTGAATTCTGGGAATTGAATCCCTGTCCTAGGGAAGAGCAGACATTGTTCTCACCTGCTGAGCCATCTTTCCTGTCCCAGATACTCTTATAAATGTTACAACATTATACTAGTAATTGTTGTACTGAGGGAAAAAAGCTGATGTATTTACTCACCAGTTCCCTAAGTTTGCTACTAGCATGTTATGATTTTCCACATAGTTCTTTATATTCAGAGAAAGAGCAGCTTTCCTGTCATCCAGGAAAAAAAAAGAAAAAAAAAAAAAAACCTGCAAGGCAGAGATTGACACTTGGACAGTAACCATAATATTCTGCATTGTGTGAACAGAATTGAACAGGACTTTTAACACATGCTCCCAGTTTCACCTTACAGAGCTACATTCACCCTAGGACTTCATAATACATTCGCAGTTCACTCAAAGTTACTTCCTCAATAAGGTAGTACACAAACTTCAGCACTGAAGCTGCAGCTAGCCTACGTTCTATCAAAGTTGGAGCTCTCTACATCTATTCCAAAGCTTAGCCTAGATTTCCTGTCTGTCTGTGGGAATGTCAGTATAGCAGATGATAATTACAGGTCTGAGCACTCTGGTCCTTTGCTTAGCAAGTGCCTTTTTAGATTGTACACCTTGTTACTGTCATTTAAAGCTGCAGCTGGAGGGATGTCTCAGTGACTGAAACTGTCTACTGCTCTTGCAGAGGATCTGAGTTTGTTTTCAGCACTCATACCCAGTGGATCATAACTGCCTAACTCCAGCTCCAGAGTTATCAGACATCTCTGATCCATGTGGGCACACAACTTATATGTACCTACCTCATACACATACACATATTAATAATAATTCTTTAGAAAAACAAAAATGGCTCTAAGAAGAAATATGAGCTACCAGGGAACTCTACATATCCAAAGATTCTTCCTTCTATGTTTACTACACAATAGCCACTGTGATCTCCAGAAGGGAAGTTATTCCTAGGAACATACTACCTCCTATTTACTGACATTATTGAGTAGGGTTAATAATTTAAACTAACTGTGATCCTTGATATATGTTCTTTGATCAAAAGAACCTCCAAACCTGGGGACCCAAGTTTTTTTGTTTGTTTGTTTGCTTTTGTTTTTTTTTTTGTAATTTACTTATTTATTAGTTACATTTTATTAACTATGTATCCCAGCTGTATCCCACTCCCTCATTCCCTCCCAAACCGTCCCTCCCTCCCTCCCTGGTCTCCTCCCTGCCACTTTCCAAGTCCACTGATTGGGGAGGACCTCCTCCCCTTTCGTCTGACCCTGTTTTATCAGGTATCTTCAGGACCCAAGTTATTAACATTGAAAATCACTCTGTTGTGTCCTGTTAGCAAAGGTGAAGACAGCACTGAGACATAAACACTTAATGTATTACAAATAGTGCGGATATTTCTCCTCTAGGATTCCATGAAACTTAACTTGAGTGTTACACATTTATATTGTCATGAATCACATATTCTATGGCACTGCTCCTGGTGTTAAGTGAGTCAAATGTTTTCCCACAAATAGATTTGCTGGCCAGATAAATGGACAAGGAAATCTGTTCTTCTCTGAGTTAATCAGGATTCCACAAATTTTTTTTTGGTGTGATTACACTATGTTTGGCCATTGTTGATACCTTCAAATTGTTCCCATAGTCCCTCAGTAGAGAAAGGAGCTGTGTACCTTCTTATCTGTACACATCAAAGGAACAGTAGCCAATTTCCTCAGAAAGACCTACATTGCTTATAAAACTGACAGGTGTTGGAAAAATGTGTACACATTTCAAACAGAAAAGAAAATAATTTGGAAAAGAAAGGCATCTAAATAAAAGCTCTAGAAGACTAGAGTGGGTCTTTTCATCAGAAATAACCTTCTAAGCTGTTGTCAAGTTGCAAGACAAATTCTATCTCAGCAAGGCATCAAGGGCATTAATTCTGTTGTTGTTTTTCCTTTCTTTGTATGTCTGTTCCGATTGGCCCAACATAGAGGCAAAAGACATATCAATGAAAGGACATATCCATCTGAGTCTATCCTGGTATGTGTAGAAGTTTAATTTGGGTTACATAAAGGAACATGAGTGTCTTAGTAAGGGTGTTCTGTTGTTTTTACTTAGAATTCTTTCTGTTCTGTTAATTTGCTTCTATTATGAAATACCATGACTGAAATGCAAGTTGGGGAGGAAAGGGTTTATTTAGCTTACATGTCCACAGGATTGTGCATCATTAGAGGAAGTCAGAACTGGAAATCAAACAGGGCAGGATCCTGGATGCAGGAACTGATATAGAGGCCATGGAAGAGTGCTGCTTACTGACTTGCTTCACATGAAATGTTCAGCTCTTTTTTTCAACTTTTATTAATTACACTTTATTCACTTTGTATCCCCCATAAACCCATCCCTCCTCCCTTCTAATCCCACCTTTCCTCCCCCTCCTTCAAGCATGCCCCTCCTCAAGTCCACTGATAGGGGAGGTCTTCCTCTCCTTCCTTCTGACCCTAGTCTATCAGATCTCATCAAGAGTGGCAATCTACAGATTCTATGCAATTCCCATCAAAATACCAATTCAATACTTTACAAACCTTGAAAGAAAGTTTCTCAGCTTCATATGGAGAAACAAAAAAACCCAGAATCTCCAAAACGATCCTGTACAACAACAGATCATCTGGAGGTATCTCCATCCCCGATCTCAAGCTGTACTACAGAGCAATAGTAATAAAAACTGCATGGTATTGGTATAGAAACAGAAAGGAGGATCAAGGGAACTGAACAGAAGACCCAGAAATAAACCCACACACTTATGGACACTTGATCTTTGACAAGATGCCAAAACCATACAATGGAAAAAGATAGCATCTTCAACAAATGGTGCTGGTCTAACTGGATGTCTACATGTAGAAAAATCCAAATAGATCCATACTTATCACCCTTCACAAAACTGAAGTCCAAGTGGACCAAAGACCTCAACATAAAACCAGACACATTAAATCAGTTAGAAGAAAAAGTGGGGAATACCCTAGACCTCATTGGTGCAAGAGACAACTTCCTTTTTTTCTTTTTTTTTAAGAGACAACTTCCTGAACAGAACATCAACAACACATGATCTAAAAGCAACAATCAATAAATGGGACCTCATGAAACTGAAAAGCTTCTGTAAAGCAAAGGACACTGTCATCAAAAAAACAAAAACACAAAACAAAACAAAAGCAAAAAGAATACCTACAGATTGGGAAAGAAGCTTGCTCTCTTACAAAACCCAGTACCAACAGTTCAGGGGTGGAACCACCCACAATGGGTTGGACCTTCCCCATCAATCACTAATTAAAATGTTTTAGAGTAAGCTTTTATGGGAGCATTTTCTCCATGAATGTTCACTCCTTTTAGACGACTATAGTTTGTGTCAAGTTGTCACAAGAATAGCCAACACGAGAGTAACTTACAGAAAACTAAACTATATAGGAGCCTAACTTTTCACCCTGGGATATATATTGAAATATTTCTAAGAAGTGGGGAGTTACTCTCACTCAAAACTGCAATCTTCACTTTCAACACAGAAAATAATCACACAAAGCCAGCATAGTCTAATTATGTAACATCAATAAATTCAAGGCAACTTTTTTCTTCAGTCAATATATTCTCTTTTATTTCCTATAATGCAAGTTTACTGTCAATAAATTTTGTTTTTTTTTCCTTTTGTCTGAAATGACTGCCAATTCTGATATGACAGCAATTATTGAAATTGAAGAAAAAAGGCTATGAGTTTGAAAGGGCTCAAGGAGGACTATATGGTAGGATTTGAGCAGAAAAACTGGGAAGAAGGAAATTATGTAACTATGCTGTTATTTCAAAAAAAAAAACATAGTATGTTATTTTCACTGAATAAATAAATTCAGTTGTATCCTCTCCAAACTAATATTTACCTTGAACCTCAGAGCATACTTCATTTTAAACTAATGTCTTTGCAGATATAATTAAATGTGCTGAGACTGGGTCTGAGTAGAAATTAACTTCAGTGGTTGGTGTTCCTTACACAGAGAAGGAGGCACACTCATAAGATCCACTGGATGGAAGAGCTGAGTCTAATCAAAACTTGAAAGTAGTACTCTCATGTGATTCAGTTCTACCACATCTGAGTCCGTACCCAATGATTTCAAGTCAGTGTACCAAAACTTAACTTGCACAAGCCTGAGTTTCTGTCCTGACTTTCTTCAGCTATAGCCTATAATGTGGAAGTGTAAACCAAATAAACTCTTTTATTCCCAAGTTGTTTTTTTCATAATGTTTCATCACAGCAGTAGTCCCTGTGAGTAAGACAGTGAGGGAGGAAAAGGTTTAATAGGATGAGGATAAAGAGGAAGATTATAGGTAACATATCATGCATTTTCTTTAAGAACTAGGTTACATATGCATGTAAACTCATATGTGAGCATATACATATATGTGCATACAACATATAGATATGCTGGAAATAAAAGTTGCAAAGGACATCTTTGTAGGTAGTGAACATTAAGGACATTAATGAACATTAAGAAAAGGAGAACGGTATAAAGGATTATGGTCAGAGATAATCAAAATTCAGTGATATACATATATAAACCCTCATGAAGAAATGCATTACTACATAGACTTATTAAAAACATGAAGGCCAAAGATTAATCAAAGATAGTTTATTTTTTCTTTTGCTATCTAGCAATCAAGAAGTGTAGCTATCAAACAGCATATAATTAGAGAAATTTAGTTTCCAAGTTACAGCATATCTGTATAATCTACTGTTACAATTCCCAAGAAGGAGAGAATTGAAACAATTATGGTGTGTTATATTTAAATTCTCTCAGTTCTTTTGTTTTAAATTCTTTTTTAATCTATTAAGATTATAATATAACTTCTCTTCTTCCTTTCCCTTTCCTTCTTCCAACCTCTTTCAAATTTATGGCCTCAATTTTTTATTGTTGTTATATAGTAAAGTCAAATGTCTTTCTAATATAAGTTAATGGGCTAATGTAAAATCTATACTTTATTAAGAATTTACATTTGTCAAGTCAAAATGTAATGGAATTAAACTGGATTTTTACTTCTTGTTATCTTTTATACCATTATATGCATTCTGGAGAGAGTTATAATAGCAGTCTTTGGACTTTGTAATTTTAAGAGGTAATTGTGATATATACTGTATTATACACTATAGAAAGAAAAATGTAAAAATTAATGGAATAAAAATGAAAATAAAATTTGACAATAAAGATTTGATATTAGTTTTTGTATGTATTCTGTAGGTAGCGATAAGTACACAGAATATCTTTACTTAAAAATACTAAAAATATCGTGGTAATTTTTTAAAAATTCATTTACTTAGTAGCTTACCTTTTTGTTATGTGTGTACAGGTATATGTTCATGAATGTGTGTGGGTTGCTTGCATGTAGGAGCATGTGCACATGAATGCATTGTGGGCAAAGGCCTGAGGCTGCCAACACTTATGCCGTCACTCCCATCTTCTGTTTTATATTTATCTCTCAACAAAACCAAGAGCTTGCAGATACTATAAGCCTGGCCATTTAGTTTGCTCCTGGAATCTCCTCCTGTCTCCAGCTTCTGGATGTTGGAATTAACGGTGACCTGCTATGACCAACCACCAAAGGATTCTTACCCTTGTTCAAATGTTTGTGCAACAGTTTTATTTGCAGAACCATTCCCACAGCCCTGTCTATTATTTTTAATAGTATTTCAGCAACAAATACAGATAAAGCTTCAATAACTGCATGAAATTTATCACTTTCTCATGTGTTCAGTTATTGATATTTATTATTTTGGTTATGGAGATACAGTGTCCTGTCCATGCTGGGTCTGAACAACTGTATAGCTGAGATGAAATTAAATTTTTATTCCTTCTGTAGTTTACTTACAACTTCATGGATGGCAGGCTGTGGCAGCAAAACAGGCTTGTGTGTATCTAGGAATCCATGCATGCTAGGAAAGCACTCTACAAACCCGCCCACCAGATGTTAATTTCTATATTATTCTTTTGAAATGTACCCTATAGATAGTTTCCTCATTAACTTAGGGCATGAATATTATCTTTGCCAATTTTCATGAAGGTTACAGGAAAAAAAAAACCTGTAATTAGTTTAATAAGTGAAAACAAATCCCCCTTTGAGCTCAACAACTGTTCAATTAACTTAATTGCTTCATTGACATCTATGCAACAGGAATATATCTCACCATAATGAAAGCCATATATTTTTAGATACTTTTCCATATTCAGTATTCTGCTTGTTTAAAAGTGAGTTTACTTACTTCTGCTAAGCTTTGTGACTTCTGTATATTTGGTAGGCTTCACAAACGAGGCTTTACTAGATAAACATAAAAGCATTCAGCGGATTTTAAAGGAGAAAATGTTGGCCATTTCCAAAAATGGAAAAGAAACATGAGAATCCTATATTTTCATGGATAACTGATTCAGACTATTGAAAGGAATGAACTGAAATGAAATATGTGAAGGAAACCACACAGTGAAATGTCTTCAATCTATTGTCTAAGAGCAAGTTTAATATGATATTTGTTAGAAATCTTGACTTAGTGAGCAATTCTTTGTTTGAATAAAATAATGCTTTAATGGAAAATATATTACAAATTTTTAAGTTCTTTATTATTTATTTATTTATTTATTTATTACAGTTTATTCACTTTGTATCCCAGCTCTAACCCTCTCCCTAGTCCTCTCTCAAGCCCACCCTGAAGAAAAAGTGGATGAAGAGCCTTGAACTCATTGGCACAGGAGAGAATTTCCTTATTGGATCACCAGTATATTAGAACTTTTATGAGGTTATAATTTTGGGCATTCCCAGCAAGAGACCATTGGGGCTCTCTGCCTGGGGAGACTTCCACTGTTGTGACAGTGGAAGTAGTTGGGCAGAGGGTGCATAGCCTGATGTTGGGGACCCCCCCGGAGACCAGCAAGCCATGGTGGGCTCAGAGATGGCATAATGGCATGGAGGAACCTGATTGGTGGCCCAAAGCTATATAACATGTTCTCTCTTTCCAGGAATAAACCAGTCCACACCTGCTTGCCCTCTGGTTACATTCACTTGACTCCTGGTGACTGTGTAATGACTCCCTGGCCTCTCACCCCTCTGTTTGGAACCCCTGTCCTCAGGCAAGGGCTCGACCCTTGGAAGGAGAACCAACAATAATTTTTATTTTTTACCTTTATTAGTATAAAATGTACCATAGCAGGCTCATAATAGTTTTTCTATCAATCTGGTTTGACTTCTTCTTACATTAGAAGGTAAAGTGACTGGGAAAGAGTATGCATTGTACTGAGGTCCTGCCTGCTTTCCTATGCAGAGAATCTCAGTCATTTAGTGCTAAGACATCAGACATACATGATGGACCACAGTCTTTTACATGATGCTTTTTTATGGAAAGAGGGAAACCACACATGCATAATGCATTATCATTTACAGGCTATGCAGATCATACCAGATAACTCCCCCAGCAATGTGTGTTGTTTGTAAGCTCTTAACTATTTTATGAAAAACAGCTTTGACATTTGATATCAACTTAATTAAAACTTAGCTTAACCTCACAGTCAATAGCTGCAAAGCAATCTCTGATGTTGTCAATGCTGAATCTCTGAGATCTTATGGTTCCTTACCTGTAGATGTGTTAACCTGAATGGTATTGCTGCATTACATGTGAGGTGCTATTCCAGTGTGAAAACATCGAAGCTCTGCCTGATACATGCATAGAATTAAGAAGGAGAAAGAGGGGAAATTTCTTTCAAGACCTTAAGTAGGCATGTAGCAAAGCCTGCAATATTTAAATAGTGTCATTTTCTTTCCCATGCCATTGAAATACATTTTAAAAATATTTTTATATTAATCACAGGTTCTTTACTTTGTATCCCAGCCATAGCCCCATCCCTCATTTCCTCCCAATCCTACCATCCCTCCCTCATCTCCTCCCTGCCCCTTTCCAAGTCTACTGATAGGGGAGGATCTCCTCCCCTTCAATCTGACTCTAGCTTATCAGGTCTCTTCAGGACTGGCGGCAATGTCCTCTTCTGTGGCCTAGCAAGGCTGATCCTCCCTCAGGGGGGTCGAAGAGCCAGCCATTGTGGTCACCCACTTGGATACTGAGCTACCATGGGCTATATCCAAGCAGGAGTTCAAGGTTATTTCTATACATGGTCCTTGGTTGAAGAAATACATTTTTTTAGTCATCAGAATCTACTTATATAATCATTGTTAAAATATATATCAGGTCATCAGTACCAACAATGCTCAACCATGCTTAAGAGTTTAGAACATGCTGCACCTCAAAATCTAAGATGTTCTTAGTTGGTCCAACTTCTAAGAATTTGTGTAGAACCTTCCTTCCTCCTTCAAGGAATCATTTCCTTGAAAAAAATTCCAAATGTTTCATTATCAAACACAAACAGTAACATTAAATTCTGTAATATTTGTCAAGTTGACACAAGATAGAGTCATTGGAGAAGAGAGAGCCTCAACTGAAAAAATGCTTCTATATGATCCAGTTATAGACTGGCCTGTAGAGCATCCTCTTAGTGTTTGACGTGAGTGACTCATCCAATTGTGGGTGGTCCCATCCTTGGCTTGGTGGTTTTGGGTTCTATAAGGAAGCAGCCTGAGTGAGCCATGTGAAGCAAGCAACCAGTCAGCCAGTAAGCAGTATCCTTCCATGGCCTTTGTATCAATGCATGCTTTCGGGGTTCTGTTTGGTTTGAGTTACTGTCCTGACTTTCTTCTGTGATGAAAAGTGATGTGGAAGCATAAGCCACATAAAGCCTTTTCTCTAAAAGTTGCTTTGGTTATGATGGTTTATCACAGCAGTAGAAACATTAACTAGGATAAAATTATAGCATAAATGAGAAGATGAAAGACTGAATAGATGAATGAATGGTGGAGATAAAAAGGTAGTTATAATACAAAAATCAGCTTTATATAAACCTGTCTTGAACAGTTCTTCGTGTGCTTTGTCTTCCTTGATTGAAAAACTCAAGAAAGAATCTTTTAAGTCAAAATGAGTGATTACGAATTACTACAGTTAAGGACTTTCTATGAATGTATTATTGTACTAAATTTATGAATATATGTTATGATTAAACACTGTGTGGTGGATTTGTTTATAGGTATATAGTATTTTGATACTGTAGAATTGTCTAAGTTATACAGGAAAATAACTGGGCTACAATACATTTTCAGTGTATATAAATGCACGGTGGCTCTACCCCCTCAAGTCATCACCGTCTATACTCTCTGGCATTCTGTCCTGAAGAATTTCTTTTCTCCTTCACATACCTGTTTAATATCCATTCAATGTTCACTATGCAGAAAAGTAAAAAGAAAGAATGGAAAAGATGAAAGAAAGGAGAGAGAGACATAAACCCTGAGAGACAGGCAAAATAAACAAACAAACAAACAAATAAATAAATAAATAAATGTGAGGAAGAGAACAAAGAAGAAACAAAGAGAATAAAAGAGAATGATGCAGCAATGTCAAGAAAATAAAGAAATACCATAAGCAGAGAAAATAAGTAAATAAAGAGCAGCAAGGATCAGCTGATCGTATTCAAGATCCTTCTATAGATCAAAATGTTTTTGCTCTTTGGGTGGATGACACCTAAATGAACATCGGTACAAAGTCCCAATTTATTTCTAATATCAGAGATCAGACCTCTACTCTTGCCTGATGCGTCTAAAACAAAAAGGGGGAACTGTAGAGAGCTGCGTAATGCCGCACCTTAAAGATGGAGCTGGTTTCCGCCTTCCACCTTCCCGATGGTGAGTGCTCTCTGTCACAAACAACTCCATATTTGGCTAAGGCTGAGGATCTGGCTTGCTTCCCTGTATGTGGACCTATCTGCATTGCCCACGTGGCATCCTAGGGTTGCTACCCAGAGGCTATTTAAGCTGTGGGCTGGCTTTCTCCAGGGTCAGAAGATTGTTCAAGGTTCCTGAATAAACTGCATTGAGAAGAAAAATAAATAAATAAATAAATAAATAAATAAAATAAAATAAAATAAAATGTTTTCTTCCTGATCATTTTTAACCCATACCACACTCATCACATGTGAATTAGTCATTCAATTCAATACTGTAATCAATGAATTGAAATTATAATTATTCAATAACATCCAATAGCAATATGCTTCCAAATCAAAATATTTCCCCCACATTATACTTCAACCAGTACCAAACATTAACATGAGGAAGATTAAGTGTCATATACAATTTATAACAAGAGCCCATGCCATATTTAAACACTGTGCATGTATGTTACTTTCTATCCCAAGAAAGAAATTTGCCAAATAATGATCTATAATATCTTTTCCATGGTGCCTTAGAAAAATGAGTCTTAACATTTCAAATATGAATCAATTTATAATATAATTTAATTTCATTTTTTCACTGATTAAAATATGTCTTAAAACAAACAAATAAATCTTTTAAAAATATTTTCAGGTCAATATTAGGAATCAAAATTTTTCAGAGCAATTCCTAGATTGCAATGCATTTTTTAATTAATTACTTCTGTACCTTCTGCACTGACAGCTAAGCAACTTCATTGTTATTTGAAGCTTTTTTCAAACATTCTTGGCAATGAAGTGTTGTTGATGAATAATGTAATAATTTGCTAAAACACCTGCTGTTTCTTTTTTAAGTTGGTCATAAACTCCTGTTACCTGCTAACCCACCTAAGTGCTCCATCTGTTTTACCGGCGATACCAGAGCAGGGGTTATTATCCTTTTTTCATGAACCTATCTTCATGTTGTCAAAAATGACAAACTGTGAATTGCAGACCAGTTTGCTAAAAGAAATTGCCTTTATTATTTTCTTTCTGTTTGAAGTTCGCGAAAGGGCAGCTAAGATATAGCAGATCTATAACTTTATTTTTCTTATAGATTTGTCTAAAAGCAGTATTATAGTAATATTTGAATTGCTCATCATCACCATACAAATGACTTCAAATGCATTTGCTATGATTAACTTTCTTGGTTAACCATTGGTTTGACATATTTTGCAATCTTTGTGTTTTTTTTTTATTTTATGATTTTTTTTAATATAAATTCCAGGTTATTTACTTTGTATTTCAGCTGTAGCCCACTCCCTCATTCCATCCTAATCCCACCCTCACTTATCTCATCCCTGTAACTCTCTAAATCCTCCTCCCTGTCCATCTGACTGTAGTTTATCAGGTTTCATCAGAGCTGGCTGCCATGTCTTCCTCTGTGGCCTACCAAGGTTGCTTCTCCCTTGGTGGGGGAGGTCAAAGAGCCCGCCACTGAGTTCATGTCAGAGACAGTCCCTGTTCCCCTTACTAGTAAGAGCCAAAAAGATTAAAAATCAGCTATTAATTAAGGCCTGAACTAGGTGTTGGAGAAGTCCAGTAATGCCCTGAGGGGAAGGACCGCCTTAGTGCATTCTTTCCCCACCCACTAGAGATACAGTTGCTAGGAAACTGGCCCATCCCCCAGGGAGGGGCACCAGGTCATTATGGTCTGGGGACCTTCCTATAGCCAATCAATTCAAAATGTAGCATTTTGACCAATAGATGCTTGCCAGGCAGGAATCACCCCTGCCTTGGGCATGCTGGGATGGACCAGAATCTTTAAATCACACAACTAACCTGGGCACAGATAGCATGCTCAGCTCCCACCCCTTCAGCAGTGGGGGGTGTGGGCCCAAGCTGCAGCTTGTAATTTATAATAAAAAGAACCTCACGTACTTACAGCGGAGTCTGTTTATTCCTGGTCTTTTAAGGTTCATGAACTGGGCAGAACACTAGGAAAACCCACTGGATGCTGATGCCATGGGCTACATCTGAGCAGGAGTTCTAGGTTATATCCATGCAAGGACCTTGGTTGGAGAATCAGTCTCAGAAAAGACCCCTGTGCCCAGATATATTTAGTCCCTGTAGCACCCATATCCTCTCCAGGTCTTATTAACTCCCCCTTCTTTCATGTGATTGCCTGCACTCTGCCGAAGGTTTGGCCATGAGTCTCAGCATCTGCTTTGAAACACTGCTAGGTAGAGTGTTTCAGAGGCCCTGTATGATAGGCTCCTGTCCTGTTTCTTCTTTTTCCCTACTTCCAATGGCCATCCCATTTGTCTTTCTAAGTGAGGTTTGATCATCTTACCCTGGGTCCTCCTTCTTTTTTAGCTTCTTTAGGTGTACAGATTTTAGTATGGTTGATTTCACCTTACACCTACCATAATGGCTAAGATCAAAATAACAAGTGACTACACATGCTTGAGAGGTTGTGTAGAAAGGGGAACCCTTTTCCATTGCTGGGGGAAATGTAAACTTGTACAACCACTTTGGAAATCAATCTGGTGCTTTCTCAGACAATTAGGAATAGTGCTACCTCAAGATTCAGCTATCCTACTCCAGGCATATATCCAAAATATGTTCAAGTACACAACAAGGACATTTGTTTGACCATGTTTGTAGCAGATTTATTTGTAATAGCCAGAAGCTGGAAACAACCCAGATGTCCCTCAACGAAGAATGGGTACAAAAACTGTGGTACATTTACACAGTGGAATATTACTCAGCAATTATAAACAAGGAAATCATGAAATTTGGGGGCAAATATTTGGATCTTGAAAAGATCAACCTGAGCTAGGTATCCCAGAAGCAAAAAGACACACATGGTATATACTCACTTGTAAGTGGATACTAGACCTATAAGATAGGACAATCTTTGTGCTTTATCCATTAAGAAATAAATTCAATTGTTCCTTAAAATTTTTAAACAGCCTTAATTTTATTTTTACTTTCTTTATTATTTACTTTACATCCAAAGGGTGTCCGCTCTGTCCTTGATTTTGAGACTGATTTGCATAAAACTGGTTGCACTGTGTTCTTCAACAATACATAAAATTGACATAAACTCCAGGCCATACTTAAACACTTCACCTCAGCCACTATGATATGGCTGTATTTATTTCCATGAGCTATGATAGTCAGCTGTCTAGTTGTGTTGTTAACCTAATCCTGATGTATTCTTCATTTCCATTTACAAAGCTCCATACTCAGGTCGCAACATCCGTGTAGACACACAAACTTTCTTGTACATGTGCATACATCTGTGAAGGCACAACTTACTTGAGAGTCGACACTAACACAGGAGAATTCTCCCTTCCTAACGTTCTATCCTGCAAACAATGGGCAAGAAATAAGTTCCTGGAAAACAAAAACAAATATCATTTTCTCCTTTTAATTGGATAAAATGCATTGTCCTCTAAGTGAATTCTATAAATTGTTTATTTAAAAAATGCTGTAATAGTTTTAGAGCAATACAAGAACACTGTGGTATGATTAATAGTTCTTGCTTCTTATATGGTTGTAGTATCCATAGCTAAGTTATTTTAACACAAACTCCCAGAAAATGTGTATTTTAGGTGTGAAGGCAGTTCTCAAATTCAAATTTTAAAATAAAAGCTAAATGAACCAGCATTATTAATCATTCAGTCTCTTATCCACTTACAATATTTTAAAGGCTCTTTTTCCCCTCTCTCCAATAAGAAACAACTGATAAAAGTAGACACTGAATTTGAAAAATATGAAGGAAAAGTATATGGAGAAAAGAAAAAGAAGAAACAAATAATGTAACTGTGTTAAAAAAAATCTCAAAATTTAAAATAAATATATTTTTTAAATATGTAACATTAGCATCCCCACAATCTGAATGAGGCACAGGCCCCTGTGGCAAACATTTAACAATGCAGTATTCCTTGGGTGTACAAAAGTGCCAGAGTTGCTCAGGCCTGCATGTTTAGATTAACAGTACATTTCTGCAGGGCCTGTACAATAATTAGAACTTAAATAACATTGGCGGGCATTATCAAACAGACAGAAAAGACCCAAAGAGAATGTCTGTCATTATGCAAAATGACTAATTAAGTACAAGTAATTTAGCTGATAATTTACATGTTCATTTTATAATAGAAATTGCTTAGTTTTAGGTCCTCTTTATATTTCTAAGGTAATTTTGACTCCAGGGATCACTGACTATTAGAGGGTGTATAAATTACAGAATGAGACACATGTTTAGCTGATGCCTACTTCTTTTGTTATGGCTAATGATTCCTCAAGCAATAACTGAATAATGAAAAACATCTTCTTTGTAAGCTAATAATGTTCTTTGCTTTATACATCTACTTCACTTGGCAACATTAATAGGAAAAAGTCCTAACATCTTGATTACTTCTCCAAGGGTATATATAAACTTTAAATTAATATTGATCGAACAGCATTAATACCCGTAATACCTATCAAAGTTTTCTTATAAATGTGTATGCCCAAAAGGTAGATCATATTTAATAGATTACCTAAAGAAAATTGCATTCCTAAAATATTCACACAGATATCATACATATATACACACACATGAACATACATATACATTCTATGCTTATGAATAAAATATCCACATAGATAAATGGGTACAACACACACTGTGTGCCACTCAGTATTTATCCACTTCATCTGAATATGCAAGATATTTCACTATTACAGATTTGTATTTATTTTTATTTTCTGTATTAATTACACTTTGTTCACTTTGTATCCCCCCTGTGCTTTTCTCCCTTCTTCTGTCCCAATCCCTCCCTTCATCCACCCTCTGCATGCATGCCCCTCCCCAAGTCCACTGATAGGGGAGGACTTCTTTTCCTTCCTTCTGATTATAGGCAATTAGATCTCACCAGGAGTGGCTGCATTGTCTTCTTCTGTGGCCTGGTAATGTTGCTTCCCCCTCAGAGGGAGGTAATTAAAGAGCAGGCCAATCAGTTCATGTCAGAGACAGTCCCTGTTCCTATTACAATGGAACCCACTTGGATACTGAACTGCCATGGGCTACATCTGTGCAGGGGTCTTAGGTTATCTCCATGCATAGTCCTTGGTTGGAATAGCAGTCTTAGGAAAGACCCCTGTGCTCAGATTTTTTGGTTCTGTTGCTCTCCTTGTGGAGTTCCTGTCCTCTCCAGATCTTACTGTTTCCCACTTCTTTCCTAAGATTCCTTGAACTCTGCCCAAAGTTTGCCCATAAGTCTCAGCATCTACATTGATAGTCTGCAGGGCAGAGCTTTTCAGAGGTCCTCTGTGTCAGGCTCCTGACTTGTTCCCTCTTTTCTCCTTCTTTTGATGTCCAGCCTCTTAAACCAGACACACTAACCTGCTTTGAAGAAAAAGTAGGGAATGCTCTTGAACTCATTGGCACAGGAGACAACTTCCTGAACAGAACACCAACAGCACAGGCTCTAAGAGCAACAATCAATAAATGGGACCTCATGAAACTGAAAAGTTTCTGTAAAGCGAAAGACACTGTCCTCAGAACAAAAGGACAGCCTACAGATTGGGAAAGGATCTTCACCAACCCTATATCTGACAGAGGGCTAATATCCAGTATATATAAAGAACTAAAGAAGTTAAACAGCAAAAAATCAAGTAACCCAATTAAAAAATGGGGTACAGAGCTAAACAGAGAATTCTCTGCAGAGGAATATAGAATGGCAGAGAAACACTTAAAGAAATGCTCAATCTCATTAGCTATCAGGGAAATGCAAATCAAAACCACCCTAAGATTTCACCTTACACCCATCAGAATGGCTAAGATCAAAAACTCAAGAGACAACCCATGCTGGAGAGGTTGTGGAGAAAGGAGAACCCTCCTCCACTGCTGGTGGGAATGTAAACTTGTACAACCACTCTGGAAATCAATCTGGTGCTTTCTCATACAACTAGGAATAGAGCTTCCTCAAGATCCAGCTATACCACTCCTAGACATATATCCCAAAGATTCTCAAGTACACAATAAGCACATTTGCTCAACCATGTTTGTAGCAGCCTTATTTCTAATAGCCAGAAGCTGGAAACAACCCAGATGCCCCTCAGTGGAGGAATGGATTCACAAATTGAGGTATATCTACACAATGGAATATTACTCAGCAATAAAAAGACAAGGAAATCATGAAATTTGCAGGTAAATGGTGGGATCTGGAAAAGAGCATCCTGAGTGAGCTATCCCAGAAGCAGAAAGATGCACACGGTATATACTCACTCAGATAGACATGTAATATAGGATAAACCTACTAAAATCTGTACACCTAAAGAAACTAATCAAGAGGGAGGACTCTTGCTAAATTGCTCAATTCCTATCCAGATTTGTATTTATAAAGTCTGACTTTAGCTACATTTTTCTAGGGATAGTTACCCCAACATTGTTACTTAGGAAAGAAATAAAATCAAACTGTTTTCTGATGATTTTTTTGTGGGTTGTATAATTATTTAAATATAGGTATAGCTCTTGTTGTTTCTTTTTATATAAAAATCATCAAAAATGCCACAAGAGTAGATATTTATTTTAGTCAATATTTTTAGAACAGTGTCCTAAATCAGTGCTAGAGTATTCTCCATTACTTAAGAATTCCCACAGTTTTTGGATTATTTTGTTTGAATTGTTTTCATAAATTTATTGCTGTTTTAAAATCATTACTTATTTAAGACAAGATTCTCTCTCTCTCTCTCTCTCTCTCTCTCTCTCTCTCTCTCTCTCTCTGTGTGTGTGTGTGTGTGTGTGTGTGTGTGTGTGGGTGTGTGACTAAGAAGCTATAGAGAATTTTGGTTCTCTCAGAGCTGGAGTTGTAGGCTGCTGTAATTTGCCTCCCATGGGTATTCAAGCTGAACTCATGTTCTATGAGTGAAGAGGTAGTAGTTTTAGGTGCTGAGCCATCTCTATCTCCTTTATAATACTTTTCAAAATCATGATTTAATTCTGTCATATTTACCCCAAAATGCGCTTATTTCTATTACTTTCCATTTGATCATTACTCCACTAATGTCTTATAGTATCTGATAGATCCATTGTAATATTTAATTTTCACATTAGTGTTGTGTAATTTCAAAGTGACTGAACAGTTGCCTTTTCAACAGTGTCATGGAGTTCAAGAACTTTTGAAAAGTTTTAAAAGAATATTATTTATATGACTTTTATTATTTTGGAAAGGACTGAATTTTCTTCTAAGACATAAAAAAGGTCAGGTTTCTCATAGCGCTTTGCTATGCTTAAGAAGGGTGTGATTTCATTACCTGTGTTAAGGAATATTTTATTCTATAAAGTATAAATATTCAATAATAGGTATAGTTAAGAAAGCATCTTTCCAACTTATTTACATCCAATCTGCACTGGAAACATTGGAAAATTATTATATTACTTTTTTATAGTTTTTGAAACCGTATTTGTTAATAGAGTCAATGACATATTGTTACCAAAAATTTCCTCCATACTGCTGCTTTACAGACACATTATTAATGATAAAAATGAGTGAATCACTCTATGTTCTCCTAGGTAAAAGCTTTATCTTGTTAGAAATCAAGACATGGAACCTTATTTTCTTCTTCAGTAAAATTAAGTAGCATATTTAAATGTATCTCTTTATTGTTTCTCATTTCTGAAATTTATTTCAGAGCTCTTTATACTTCAGTGTTTTGTGTTTTCATTTTAGGCAATAATAACATATTTGCTTCCTACTGATAACTAAACCCTTTTCACTATGTGTCAAACACCACATCCCTCGAGTTCATATGGATGGATCCACTGCAAAGTCATTTGATCATCTTCATATATTCGTAACACATTTCAGAATTTACGGAAGTCTGTGACTCAACAGTAGTGGATAACTTTATGTTAACAATTTTTAGACTGCCTCTATTCTATTATTTCCCTAGTTGGATAATGTTGAATTTAACCAATAACCCTTCTTTCCCCTCCTCTCTGGGTAAAGGTGATTTGAAGTAGTATCCTCCACTCCCAGCTAATTTATAGTAGGTGGTGAGTTCACTGGCTCTACTTTCTTTGATCTCTCAATTTTCCACACTACATCGATCAAGCAGGTTTATATAAAATGTCTGTCTATCCCCAGCAGGTATAAATTCTCACCTCATGCCTACCACTCAGCCTTGCTTCCACAAATAAAACACACATCAAGTGTTTTTCACAAGGTTGTGGGGGAATTCACTAAAGATAACTTTTAGGTGTAATTTCCACAGAAGGTATGTGAAAAGAGTTTGACCTGAGTCCTTACACAAGCTTAAAACCGCTTAAACAAGGTTAATCTGGTGGCTGTAAAACCTTTTCATCAATATGGCTTTCTTTACTCTCTGAAGTGTTTTCTTACTTGGTCCTTTGGTATAAACCGCTATTGTTAAAAAAATATTTTAGGTAAAAGATATGATTGTTATTCCTTTTAAGTAACTTACATTTTTATACCTAGTTGTTATAAGATAGCCTCTACCTTTTGTTTAAAGAACAATCACTATTTAGTATATTTCTAGATGCTGACTATTACTCACTCAAATTTGAGTGTAGCAGTTAATACAGTGTGATATTTGCAGTACATTTGATATGTGGTTGCATCTAGGTGTACATGATTGTTTTAAATATTGTGGCATTTTATGCATACTTATTCTTATATTACTTCTTGTTTCTAAGATAATCAAATCTCTATTAATATCATCTTATCCCACCTCATTTCTACTTTGTTAGTTGTATTTGGCAGTCGTCCATGGTTCCCAAAACAGTCAACCCAATGCATTACTAAATGACTGAATGAAGGAATGATGTATTTATGTAGAGTCAGGCATTTCCTGGCAGACAGGTTTCCTGCAGCTTTCCATGTAGCTCCGGCTGCTCATCGACTCTTCATCCTCCTATGCCTGTTGAGTGTTGGGATTACAGCAGATTCCATAACACTCAACATCTTCTGATTGAGATAAAATAGGAGAAAATATTCAAGACAAGTTTATCTAAGATGATTTTATATCATAACTACTTTCTATCTCCACCATTTATTCATCTACTTAGTCTTTTATCTTCTCATTTATTCTATGTTTTATCCCAGTTAATGTTTCTACTGCTGTGATAAAACACCATGACCAAAGCAAATTCGAGAGGAAAGAGATTATTTTGTTTGGTTTCCACATGACTGTTAATCACAGAAGAAAGTCAGGACAGTAACTCAGACCAGCTAGAAACCTGGAAGAATGCAGTAATGGAAAGACCATGGGAGGGGCTCTTACCCATATAGTTTCTTTTTGTAATGTTAATTTATATATTATATTAATTTCAATTCATTCACTTTGTATCTCAGCAGTAGCCCCAACCCTCAATCCCTCCCAATCCCACCTTTTTTCTCTCATTTCCTCCTATGGCCTTCTCCAAGTCCAATGATAACAGAGGTCCTCCTCCCCTTCCATCTGACCCTAGTCTATCAGATCTCATCAGAAATGGTTGCATTATTTTCCTCTGTGGCCTAAAAGGCTGCTCCCTCATCAGGGAGTCGTGATCAAAGAACCAGCCACTGAGTTCATGTCAGAGACAGTCCCTGTTCCCCTTACTAGGAAACCCACTTGGATACTTAACTGCCATGGGCTACATCTGTGCAGGGTTTATAAGTTATCTGCATGAATGGTCGTTGGTTGGAGTATCAGTCTCAGAAAAGACCTCTGTGCCCAGATTTCTTAGTTCTTTAGCTCTCCTTCTGGAGTTCCTGTACCCTTCAGGTCTCTCTATTTTCCTTTTCTTTCTTAAGTTTCCCTGAACTCTGCCCAAAGTTTGGCTATGAGTTTCAGCAACTGCTTTGATACCCTACTGGGTAGAGTCTTTCAGAGGTCTTCTGTGGTAGGCTCCTGTCCTGTTCCTTTTTCTCCCTCTTCTGATGTCCATCTGATTTGCCTTTTTGAGTGAGGATTGAGCATCTTACCCAGGGTCCTCCTTCTTGCTTAGTTTCTTTAAGCGTACAAATTTTAGTAGGTTTATCCTATATTATATGTCTAATATCCACTTATAAGTGAGTATATACCATGTGTGTCTTTCTGCTTCCGGGATAGCTCCTCAGAATGATCTTTTTTAGATCCCACCATTTGCCAGCCAAATTCATGATTTCCTTGTTCTTAATTATTACCACTTTCTCTCAGTTTTACTGTAATTAGCCTTTTCTCCTAAACTCCATAATTTTTCTCTATTTCTTTCTCTTTCTTTCTTTCTCTCTCTCTATTTTTTTTTGTCAATTTAGATTCTAGTTACATGACTTTCTCCTCTATGTGCTTCTTTCACAAATGAAGTTTTTGCCATAATTGCTGTCAGAAAAATCTTGATTTCAATTGATCTGGATGGCCAGTCCTGTCTGTCATCTTTGCTTTACTTTTAGAACCTACATTTTCACAAATAGTTCTCCCTTTTACACATTTCATATTAGTTATGGGATATCTTCATTCTTAGAGCTTGTGTTTTCCTGTCAAGAACATGTGTAAATTTTTTATTCCTCATATGTGAAGGTTATCAGCTTCCTAATTATCTGGAGATATAAGTACTATTTAACAGATTTTTCTGTGTTTGGGGTTATGAAAGAAATTAGGAAGCTGGAGAGATGTTTCAGAGTTTAAAATCACTGACTGCTCTTACAGAATACTTGGTTCAAATCCTAGAATCTACATGGCAAGTAAGAATTGTCTTTAACTCCAATATCTGATACCCTTACATAGGCATACTTGCAAGCAAATCTAATGCAAATAAAATAAAGTTAAGTAAATTTAAAAAAAAAAAGCTGGGCATGCCTGTAATCTCAGCACTCAGAAAGGCAGAAGCAGGTGGATATCTGTGAGTTCAAGGTCAGCCTGGTCTACAAAGCAAGTGCACGACAGCTAAGGCTACAGAGAAAAACCAGTCTCAAAAACAAAATTATATAATGATTCGATAATAATGATGTTTCTGGATTTCTATCCAGTTTAATCTGTTGAAAAACATAAACTCGATGAAAATATGTCAGTGTATCCATGTATATCTTTATAAGATTAAGTTCATTATTTATCAGAATTTTAAAAATTATTTTCTTCCATTCTATCTTTCTTTCTTAACAGATTCTTGTAGTGTGTCTTAGCCTATAACCTGAAATTAATGTTGTAGCCCAGGCTCACCTCAAATTTCTAACAATCCTCCACACTCAGCATCTTTAATTGCTGGGTTTATATACATTATCGACTACAGTGATGCACTTCTTCTGTCTTCCGTACAATTCAAACTTTCCATCCATTCACCCTTTTTATAAGCCGTACAAGAAGATGTTAAAGAAATATAACTACTGAACATGTAGCAAGCTAACAGTCTAGTTATTTGGAATAAAAAGATAATCAAGTAGGAATAATCTAAATTATGTTTATCTAGCAGCAAATGAAGACTAATAGGCTAGCTATTGACCACCACGAATGAATCATGTTTTATCTCTTGACAATGGCTGAGTCATTGTCAGATATTTGAGTGAGCACTCTACAGAGAGCAATGGAAGCACAGTTCACTTAGAGCTGTGTGTGTGTGCGTGTGTGTGTACTTTGTGTGTGTGTGTGTGTGTGAGCAAGTGACAATAGCTCTGCATGAAGAACCGTTGGAAAAAGGAAACAAGCAAGCCAGCTTAAGATTAGAGCATTTCCTGCATTGCTGAATATTCAGTTACTGCATGTGTTACTGAACTTTGTATCAGTCCATGTGTTGCTGGGTTTCCTGTCCAAATCCTATTTATTCCATGCCAGACAAAAGATTTCCTTCCCTCTCCATACCATAGGTAAAGTATATCACCTAAGCAAATCCAATGCAAATTTCTCTAAGAAATGTGTAGGAAAAAAAAATCCCTAGAAAACTGTAAGGAGAACATTTACTTTCTGGGACAGGAGAGATAGCTGAGTATTTACAAGTTTTTACTGCTTTTCTAGACATTAAAAACACACATGGGCATTTCAAACTAGGTTGTACCTCCTGTTGTGAAGGCTGTATGGAAAGGATATAAAGTTAATTATATTCCTCTTTCTTTACTCTCATTTTTTTCCTTTCAGTTGGTGGATAGTTCATAAAGTATATTGGATAGTGAGAGTGTAAAGCCAAGACAAAGCTAAACAATTTTGTTCTGAATGGTTGTCCTAACGCTGTAGATTTTAGGTCTGCTTAATTTTGTATGTGTTTGTTTTGGAACTTTAATTAATTAAAATTATAAGGTTATAGAAACTCTGTAAAGCATTGATTTTCTGTACATCAACAAATTCAGCAATTATTTTTATAAAAAATTCTAATACACTGTTTTTTGGAATAAATAACCCTCTGTCCATTAAAAAGTTAAGCCTCCTTTTTCCAACGGTTCTTCATGCAGAGCTATTGTCACTTGCTCACACACACACACACACACACACACAAAGTACACACACACGCACACACACACAGCTCTAAGTGAACTGTGCTTCCATTGCTCTCTGTAGAGTGCTCACTCAAATATCTGACAATGACTCAGCCATTGTCAAGAGATAAAACATGATTCATTCGTGGTGGTCAATAGCTAGCCTATTAGTCTTCATTTGCTGCTAGATAGTGAATATTTCATTTTAAAAGAACAAAACTGAGATATGGTTATTTCCAGGATGTTAACCAACTTAACTAATAGCAAGAAAAGAACAAACAAGAATAAAATATAAATGGGAGCAATAGAACGAAGTCCCCCTGATATTAATAAGGTCTACACACTACTTAAGAGAATAGAATGCCATGACTGATTTTTCCGGAAAGAGAATAAGATGATTAAGTTTTTAAATTCCAATATAAACCAAGTTAAAGTTGCAACAAAGAGAAGTATAAAACTGTTGTTTCTCCAGACTACAAATATGGACTGATTATCAGATGAAGTCTTCATGATGTAATCACAGCTCTGATAGAATGATGATAAAATGACAGTGAATACAGTAACAAACATTAGATAGCAATTTATAGTTCTTCTGATGGTGATTCAGTAAAATTTTTGTAGAGTTATAAGCATGTACATGAAAGTTTAAAATGACTTATAAAAAGTTGATGTGATTTCCTTGGGTAAGATATATTGAGAATAATATTATAAGCACTTTATTTACCCAAATTAAATGTGGCTATACTTTAGGATTTACCATATATGAGTGTGACACTGGCATGAATTTACAGGTGAAACAGAGTGCTCATTGTGCTGAACCGGAGGCTGCCAGATGAGAGTGAGTGCTCAAGACATGGCGATCCTCATAGCAGTACTGACTTGACAAACAAGCGAGGACTAAGTATAGTCAGTTTTCAAAATGTAAAACTGAATGCAAAGAAAAAAAACCTTCACTAACAATAAGATTTTGCTGACACTGACTTTGCAACCCAAAAACGTACTATTAGTACATGATGGACTTCAAATTAGGAGTTTTCTTAATGGGCAAGAGAGATAAATACACATGAATTAACGAAGTCTAATATAATGTGTGTGAATCTCCTATATCTCTCAGAAGCTAAACTAAGCATCTTTTTCAGAGTGATACTTCAAAGAAACTTCAAAGAATGACACTGCAGGTAATTTTTCTTCTCTTGCTAGATGGAATCAAGAGTCGAAGCTAAGCTAAGAAGCAAAACCAACAGTGAGAAAATGCATTTATTTTTGCTTAGCAAACTTGCAATATAATCTGACCATGACAATTGCAAGTCAAGTATATTTATTACTCTGAATTTAGTGCAGATATATAGAATTTTATCCATTTTGTACATGTAAAAGTTTCTAGAATTTTCTTAATACTTGACAGTAGCAATTGTTCTTCTTTACATTCATTAAAGAGTACATAACCACTACTTTACTGAGTACATTGAAGATTCTTTTCTCCTGGCTTTTATTTCTGAAATATTAGTGAATGTGAAAATGAGCTAGACTGAGACTACTCTTAATTAAAAATCAAAAATTCAACAGTTAAGTAATTTGGATTTGTAGTTAGTCAGTTCTGACCACTTCTAATCAAATGATTACTTATGTTGGCAATACAGGTGACTAAACTGAACTGAATCTTTTCATTTGGAATTTTCAGTATGCTCACTGTTTATACCTAGTAGATAATGCTGTCATATGTCGTCAACAGGAATCCTTTGACAAAATAAAAACAAATTTAGCTTTATACCTACTACAGGTATAAAGCTGCAGGATGTGTTTCCCGTGATTATGCAAAATGAAGTAGGGGGAAATGTTAGCTTTAGTGGTGCACACTATCTGCTAAACCAACCACAACAAAGTATAACAAAATGACTAAAATAACTATCTGTAACTGATGCTAAAAGTTAAGAAAATCCTAATTCTAATGTAAATATAGATTATGGAAAGCATCCCTGGTTATTGTTTGCTACACTCTCTGTCTCTTTATAACCTACTTCTTCCCATCAAAACCACATTCCACAGAAAACTTGAAAATTTATACTTTCCATTCTGACAGTAGTAGATCTTTTTGGATCTCTGTACAAATTCTGAGAAATGAGAAACGAGAAGGATGGTTTCTAGGAAATAGCATCACCTTCTGATTAAAGCTGGTCTCTGTGTTGACAGGGATATTCATAATTCATATTCATAAATCACAAACCTGACTGATGATAAGCCAATCTAGCAAAAAGGAAGAGCCAGGGGATCCATCAGAGAGATGCAGAAATCCTGACCCAAGATGACTTACAATCCTTTACTCTGAATAATTTCAGAAAACAACATACTTTTTCAGTTTGAGTTGGTTTTTCTGATAGCAAAAGCCAAAATGTAATCATAAAAAAATCATTATTATAGTTTGGTAAATCATATAAAATACCATATTTCAAAATGAAATACAGAAAAATTAACTCTAACATTAACTCCAACACTTTACAAAAGCTTTAAGTTTTTTTTTAATTTTATTTTTCTTTATTAATTACACTTTACTTACTTTGTATCCCCCCGTGGTTCCCTCCCCCCTCCCATCCCAATCCCTCCCTTCCTCCACCCTCTGCATGCATGCCCCTCCCCAAGTCCACTGATAGGAGAGGACTTCTTTTCCTTCCTTCTGATCCTAGTCAATTAGGTCTCATCAGGAGTGGCTGCCTTGTCCTCTTCTGTGGCCTGGTAATGTTGCTTCCCCCTCAGGGGGAGGTAATTAAAGAGCAGGCCAATCAGTTCATGTCAGAGACAGTCCCTGTTCCTATCACAATGAAACCCACTTGGACACTGAACTGCCATGGGCGACATCTGTGTAGGGGTCTTAGGTTATCTCCATGCATAGTCCTTGGTTGGAGTATCAGTCTCAGGAAAGACCCCTGTGCTCAGATTTTTTGGTTCTGTTGCTCTCCTTCTGGAGTTCCTGTCCTCTCCAGATCTTATAATATAGGATAAACCTACTAAAATCTGTACACCTAAAGAAACTAATCAAGCTTTACGTTTTTAATTGCTACAGTTTTCGTGTGGCTTGTTGGGTGTGCATCAAGCACTTATGCATTTGAGTTATTGCCCATCCTAAAGCACCAACAATGCAAACCTAATCTCATTTTTGCATGTCTTTGGGTGGTGATGACCTCCTCCAAGTGAAGGCTCCAAGGTAGAAGAAGCTTGGAGCCCAGTGAATGAGAAGGAGGGAAAGAGGAAGATAGTGAAAACACACATTTATGTTCCTTTTCAGCTGGTGATGGTAAGATCACTTTTGGCCTCCATCAAACAAATTGGGCCCTGTCAAAATTGGAGCTATAAGGTAGCACACATTTTTTTTTTGACATTTTTGTTATTATCTGTTGATGATTTCATACATGGAATTCGATTCTGAACTGACACAACAGTCAACTATTCCTCATGAAAACTTGCCTCACATTAGACCAGCTTTTGAATTCTTGATTCTTTAATTGTGAATAACTTCAGAACCAAAGTTCAGGTCAAAGAGTTTTGAGCCTTTAGAAACATGAAACACCTGTATTTAGAAACAAAATGTTAAAATGAATAGGAATAATTTCATACATATTCATCATTTTCATGCTAGATTTTATTTAGTGTTTTCTCTTTAAGTTTAGAAGAACATAGAGAACATTAAGATATGTTTTAATATTTTTCATTTAACAATCTTTAAAAACTGCAACAAGGCACATTTGTACTACATCATCCTAAAACATACAGATTTGGCAGTGTGTATAGGGGAGGAGTCGAGATACTTGCTGGAGGTATCTCTGTTTCAGTGAGTTTTTATGTATTAATAAAGCAAAGGCTATCTTTCTTCTTCAAGGCACTTAGGTAAAATTATTTTTATTTTCTATGAAAAAATGAACTTTCATTGCTAACTAGAATGATGCAATGTAACTGTTGAAACACACACATTGAGAAGGAATAAAATTTAATTAATGAAGGGAATGCACTGAGAATTTATGTATTTATGTTAAATACTGGAAATGTGCAATTTGTAATAAGGTATTAGGATACCGCATTATTAATCTGAGACAACAGTCTATCTGCATATCTGGTAAAGTGTTGTTTTTTTTTTACCAGTTACTTATGTACATAGGAGAGAAGGAATCAAGGTTTATCAATCATGGTTCAAATATTTGAATACTTTCACAGATTAAATAACCCAGAAAGTGTTGTTACGACGTGACACACTTATGTACTGTCTAGCCCTGGCACCTTACCAACTCTATTTCTTCTGCTATTAAAAATACACATCAGCTTAGTGATTCCGCAAGCCCACTCATCAGAATGGATATATGAGTTATACATACCCTATTAGAGTATATTAGCACTCACCCAAACATGTGCTGCTTAAAGCTTTAAAAGTGAAGGTCTTAAAGCTTATTCCATTCCTGACACCAAATACAAACAAGACTTGCTTATAAAAATTATTGATAATATGAACCATATACACTGATAGATGAAAACGTAGATTGTTTGTCTACCTGACTCCTTGCTTATACTCCATACACATGCATATGTATATATGAATATACAAACCTCTTAAGGTGTTTATAATAAATCACAGTAAAAAAAAAAGTCATCTAAATGAGATGCTGAATAGTTTAAAATTTTTCTTTGGAATAGCTTTAAAAACATAAAAAAGTGAGAATCTTGATCAGTTAAGTTTAAAATATCTTTGATGCAAAAATAATTCCATGTCAATACAAATTACTCAAGAGAAAAACTAGCTAAGGTTCTTGAAACATTAATTTAAAAGTATGAAAATATCAATGGCAATAAATATATGACACAAGGCAGAACTTTGAAACAAAAAAGAAACTACTAAAAATGTAAAATGAAATAGTAGTGCATATTTGCATTTGTAAATACATTGAATCTGCCAGATGCTTACAAAATATTTAGGTCCTTGGACAATATGGAATTATGCACTTGTCTATATTCACAATAAATATGTAATTGCTATGAAATGTCTGCAAGACATTTGGGCAATGAATCAAAATAATTTTTATTGATTTTTAAAACACTAATTACAGTTTTTTTTTTCCCTAGAAAGAAACTGGAAGCATCACAATAGCACTTCGGAAGAAAACTTACCTTCAAGATCTCTTGGCAAAAGAGAAAAACAACAGGAAACGCAATGCAGTACCACTCACATTTAGTAATCATGGAAACCTCATCCGCCAGAGTCACAAACCACTAAGATAATATGTAAATAATTACTTGAGTAGGTTGAATTTTATCATCCTACAACATCAAATCAAAAAGAGTAACTTCAAACAAAATTGCTGGTGTTACCTTTCTGAACTACCTGTTGCTATACACATAAAAAGTTACAGAAAATATGCCACAGTTGTTAATATAATGTGTTTCTTAAAATGTACTGTTACTTTTATTTTCTCTCAATTTTTTAATATTTAGATTATAAAATGTGCAAATTACACATACATGGGATATAAAAATGAGATTTTTCTTATTCATAAAGTATTGTCAATGAAAAATATGTACTAATAATATTTGAAGAAAGTAATTGTAATAAACGGTAATAAGAAATGACCAAACAATTGCAAACAGAAAAGCACAAACCAACATGAAATATGAAATACGGAAAGCAGCAGTAACAACAAGGCTTTTCACACCTTTGGTAACATTTTAAAGGTAATGAGTATATTTTGAATAAATGACTCTTACCTCTGATTTTAAATGGATTTGAGGTAGTAATATGAAAAGCTAGTATAACAACACCTTTGTAAAGATGTGTAAAAATGAGATAAGTAATATTTATGGACAGAAGAGAAAGCCATAAGGGAAGAGTGTTAAAATAAAAGACATGCTAAAAACAAAAACAAAAACAAAACCACCTAGTGACATAATTTCACTTCTTCTTCAGAATACCAACAAAGGCCAAAAGCAAACCCAAGAGCTAACAGCACTCCCAAGCCTAATAAACAAAAGTGGAGGTTTATGGAAATAAGGCACTTGCTTTTCTGAACACTGGGATAGATTATTATAGCATGAAGAGTTTTGTAAGTGTTGACTTTGGAACAGAGTTTCTGAGTTGCATAGATATGACTTTCATGAGTTCAGCATCTCGTGAAAACCCAACACTGCATCACACTGAACCACATGGTCGTAATGGGATTTAAATGAGGTTAGGTATCCATCAGCAGCATAGATGCAGGTTTATAGGACTAAGAAATATAAGGTAAGGCTTTACTATCAGGACAATAAGAAAGTAAAACAAACAAATAAAAAAGAAAGAAAACAAAATAACAAAAACCATCTACTACCGTCTTGATATAGACTGAAACCAAACACACCATAATATGTGTGGTCATGTACCTTATAACTATTGCCTGGTACTTAAACGTAGATTCAAAAGTGAAATTTGTTATTTAACTGAGTCTGTCTATTGATCTATAAAATTTTGATTTTCAAAAAAAAGGAACAATACTTCAATGAAAAACATTAAGATTCCTGATAGTTTAAAAACAATAAATTTGTTTTGACACTTTTTCATAGCAGAAATTAAAGCTTGCAACATTATTGAACCAGAGGAAAATGTGCAATAAATACAAATATTTGCTTCACTTAGTTCAAAATATAATAAAAATGTAACCAACTAAACAGTTGGAAATATTAATTAGTAAATAAGAAATATAGTTTTTTTTTTAATTTGAAGATATGCCCTGTAAAACAAACCGAGCTTCTAACAAATGTTTTTATATGCACATAATTTTTTTTTATACAAAATTCGTTGCATAGTAGCAATGAATTAAGTAGCCGCCTGGTTTTGAAGCTTACCCTTCCTTATAGCACCTGTGGGTGGGGAGCGGTATTGTTCTCCTAGCTGCTGCTCAGAATGGTGAGGTAGGATTGTTTCAGCTCAGTGCTTCTGACCCAGTGCAATGTTGAGGGGTTTAGAACCAAGGATGCGGCCATTCATCTCAGCCATTGCTTTAGCAGCTGCTTCGGGAGAGAAAAAGCAGATCAAGCCAAACCCTTTGCTCTGCCCTGCTTCCTGCATCACCTTAACTCGGCAAATGGACCCAAAGGAAGAAAATTCCCTGCGCAGTGTCTCGTCATCGATGGTTTCATCCAGATTCTTAATGTAGAGCTTCGCCGCTTGACGTGCACGGATTCTTTCCCTTTTCATCTGCTCAAACTTTTCCTTTAACTCAGCCTGGCGTTCTACCTTCTTCTGGGCTCTGCCTGCAAAAATGGTCTGCCCGTTTATGTCCTGTCCATTCATCTCTTCGACTGCAGTTTTCGCAGCCTCGTGGCTATCAAAACTCACAAACCCAAAACCTTTGGACTTCCCAGCGGCATCTTTCATTACCTTAACGCTCAGCGTTTGGCCGTATTTGCTGAAGATTTCCCCGAGCCTCTCATCGTCCATATCATCCCCAAAGTTTTTGATGTACACGTTAGTGAATTCGCTGGGTTTCTCTCTGAGCTCAGCCTCCCGATCCTTGCGGCTTTTGAATCTGGCCACAAATATGGTGCCGTCCTTCAGCTGCTTCCCATTCATCTCCTCAATGGCCCTGTCTGCCGCACTCTGGTCCTGGTAGTGCACGAAGCCATAGCCCTTGGACCCTTTGTCATCGCTCATCACCTTGGAGGACAGGATCTTCCCAAAAGGTGAAAAGTGTTCGTATAAGGTTTTGTTATCAATGGATTTGTCCAGATTCTTGATAAACACATTCCCAATCCCCGACTTCCTCAGGTACGCATCCCGCTGGGACCACATGAGACGGATGGATTTGCCTTTGATTAAGTCAAAGTTCATGGTGTCTAGGGCTTTCTGGGCATCATCAAGCTGGAGAAAATTGACATAGGCATAGCCTAGCGAGCGACTGGAAACCAGGTCCCTGCATATTCGGATGGACAACACTGGCCCCACTGTGTTAAACTTCATGAACAGCATGTCCTCCGTGACGTCTTCATGGAGGTCACCAACGTACAGGGAAGCCGCACGGTACTTGGCTTCCACACTCATGGTTTAGGTCGTGTTGGTTTGTTTGTTTGTTTGTTTGTTTGTTTGTTTTACCCCAGCACTTCAAGCCTGTTCCCAGCAGCTCCCCACGGATGTGTCCTGCAGGACAGGAAGCACAGCCACACCTAAGGGCCTTCAGTGTGGCCTCAGACAGATGACCACTTAAAAGTCCAGCTGCAGGATCACTTGCACTTTCCCCAAGCCAGGCAACAGCGCTCATCAAAAAAGTCAGAAACCGGTTTCCTGTCCTGGTAGCTGGCAATCCGCCTTCAACTCTCCACCGGCCTCAGACTTTCCTTCCCTTCCAACTCAGCAACAACTTACAAGTGGCTGGCCAGCACAGGCCCTCGTTCTGCGTCCATCCCAGCAGCTGCGGGCTGGTTCCCGAGCACAGACAGGCCTTGTTCCGCTGGAGTAGACTTCCAGCTAAGCCGGGAGCGAGCCAGGCCTCCGGGGCGTGCAGCCCAGGCCCAGGGCCGGAGGCCGGGTCCAGTGCAGGGAGCCGAACCCACCCCGTGGCTTTGCGCGCGCCCAGGCCACCCACCCCGCACCCGGGCGGACCGCGCCGCCCCGAAGGGACCTGACTGAACCTTAAGGCTCACCAGGTTGCTCTCAGCAGGCGGCGGGAACCCGGAACTCGCTGGCTCCCACTGTTTGCTCTTTCACACTTTGGGGGGAGCCCTGTTCCTCCCCAGCCGCTCTTGCTCACCCCCTAGCCGAAGTCCGCAGGGCTCAGGATAGGAGGCGGTGTCGTGGGTGGAGAAAAGGGCTGGGGGTGTGGCCGGGCAGCCCACCATCAAGCTGCTCCCTTCTTGTCCGTTTTGTCTACACCAGCCTACACAAGCAAGGATCGGGATCACACAACTCCTGGGGACACCCCGCCTTGGCCTTGAAGAGGTCCCGACAGGCTGTGCGCGTCCAGCAACTTTCTACAAAATCTCTTCAGGGACCCCTTCCCACAAAACTCCGGAGACACACTTGCTTTTCTTGCAAGATAAACTTTTAATTTTTTTTTAAGACCCCAGATTCAATCCTCTGAGCACAGAACTTTTCCCATCATCTCCTCTGATCGTCTAGTTCTCTCCTTTTCAGACAGTTTCACTGTCCCACCTTCTCCAAGCTGATTACAAGAGGCTCTGTTCCAGGACACTACGCTATCTGCATTTTATTGTCCGAGATTTACGATAATGAGTGATTTTTTCAGGATGTCCACTATATTGAATACCTCAGCTGTGTGGAACAGATGAGTTACTGGAGATAGCAGTGCTTAACTCAGAGTGTTCAGGAGATGTTAAACAAATTAATAGATTTGGAAACGTCGACACAGAATAAAGAATGTAATCAGTTCCTTGTAATATTGGCTCTACTTCCTCTAACATTAAATACATCAAATAAAATGTGTTATGATTCCTGGCAAATCTTACAATTTGAATCATGATGCCTTTAGAAAATCAAAAATATTTACCTGAGGAAGTGAAGTGGGTAGGTCAGTTTACAAAAACAAACAAACAAAAAAAAATTAGTACATTGAAAACTTTAATCAACACAGACGTTGCCTAAAAGCCATGGTTAAAAGCAAATTCTGTCTCAATAACTGAGATAGATAGAAAACTCAACATTTCTCACTAATGAGACATAGAAAGTCTGTTGTTCTCTGACTTATATGGATAGAAGGATTTTTGTATCTTAGTCCAGAATTAATAGAGTGTTTTCACATGTAACCAGAAAAAAATAAAGTATATATCTCCTGAGGGGGGAAAATGACATTCTCTTAAAAAGACATTTTATACGTTAGAAAGTATCATATTTTCACTATAAACTACAAAATTCTCTTAGCTTATTTAAAATTAATTATGTGGGAGACCAGACTATGCCATCCAATATGGGACAGACTGTTGAAGAAAAATTAAGAATAAACAATATTATGAAAACTGGTAGCTCTCTAATTGCTTATCTAAAAGCAAAACATATATTTTATACAATTAAAAAAAAATCACTTGTCTACCTAGAGATCCTAAATCAGTCACTGAAAACAACCTGAGAACCTTAGCAGGCTAGGAAGGTGCCAGAGAAATCTCCACTATTAAAGAGCCCATTTTCTCCAGTATTTTGCTTTGTAAATCTTTTGTACCTAGAGACTCAAATTATATTTCTGCATTTGTCTTTCCAGTTTTGTAAAAATATTCTATTCTAAGCTGGAATTCAAAACCATTACTGTGAAATCTACTCATTAGCTGTATCTTCCACTAGAAAATTGATTGATAATAAATGTACGTTTGATTTTCTCCTGTAAATTTTTTTCTTGTTAATGGGTTCATTCTAAGGAAGGCTCAATGAAGTGCAGAAAAAATCCTTCCACTCTAGCAATGGATTTGTGGTTACTAATAAACAAATCTTAACTTCATTTGTCTTTAAATCACCCTGTTATAAATTATTCCTTCTTATTTTAATTTATTTTAATTAATTACAGTTTATTCACTTTGTATCCCCCCATAAGGCCCTCCTTCCTCTCTTCCCGGTCCCATCCTCCCTCTCCCCTTCTTCACGCATGCTCCTCCCCAAGTCTACTGATAGGGGAGGTCCTTCTCTCCTTCCTTCTGATCTTAGTCTATCAGATCGCATCAAGAATGGCTGAATTGTCATCTTCTGTGGCATGATAAGGCTGCTCTCCCCTCATGGGGAGGTGATCAAAGAACAGGCCAATCAGATTATGTCAGAGGCAGTCCCTCTTCCCATTACTATGAAACCCACTTGGAAAATGAACTGCCATGGGCTACATCTGTGCAGGGGTTCTAGGTTACCTCCATTCCTGGTACTTGGTTGGAGTATTAGTCTCTGGGAAGACCCCTGTATTCAAATTTCTGGTTCTGTTGCTCTCTTTGTGGGGTTCCTGTCCTCTCCAGATCTTACTATTTCCCACTTCTTTCTTAATGGGAAGAGGGGCTGTCTCTGACATGAACTCAGTGGCTGGATCTGTGATCATCTCCCCTTGAGGGCAATGCAGCCTTGACAGGCCACAGAAGAAGTCAAAGCAGACAGTCCTGATGAGATCTGATAGGCTAGGGTGAAATTGAAGGGGAGGAAGACCACCCCTGTCAGTAGACTGGGGAAAGGACATGGGTGGAGAAGGAGGAAGGAGAACAGGCAGGAATGGGAGGGGACAAAGGAGGGACCTAAACCTGAGATACAAAATGAATAAACTGTAATAAATAAAATATTAAAAAATAAAGGAAAAGCAAAACAGATTTGTCTAATTTATTTATGAAGGCAGTTAGTGCAGTGAACTTTCCTCTCAGCACTGCTTTTCCTTGTGTTCTATGAGTTTGATATGTTCTGCATGCATTTTCATTGAATTTTAGAAAGTCTTTACATTCTTTTTTTATTATTATTTTTTTCTTGATCCAGCAGAGGTTGTTCAGTTTTCATGAGTTTGTAGGTTTTCTGTTGTATCTGCTTTTACAACTGAGCTTTAGGCCATGGCAGTCTGATAGGATATATCTGCTTATTTCAATTTTCTTGTATCTGTAGAGATTTTCTTTGTGACCAAGTATGTGATCAATTTTGAAGAAAGTTTTATGAGGTACTGTAGATGTTCTGTGGACATGTGTTAGGTCCATTTGATTAATAATATCTGTCAGCTCCATTATTTCTGTTTATTTTTTGACTGAATGAGCAGTCAAATTTGGTTATCAAAATCTCTCACTATTAATGTGTAGGGTTTGAAGTGTGATTTAAGCTTTTATAAATGCCAGTGCCCTTGATTTTGGGGACATGGATATTCAGAATTGAGATGTCGTCTTAGAGGATTTTTTTTTTTCATTAATGTTTCTCAAATGACTGAGAAAAACCTAAATGTTGAAAAGCCTTTGACAAAATCTAACACTCACTTGTAATAAGACTTGGAGTAACCAGAAATACATGGGACATACCTAAACATGATAAAGACAACTTACTGCAAGCCAATAGCCAACATCAAATTAAATGGAGACAAACTCAAAGCAATTCCACTAAAATCTTGAAAAGGACAAGACTGTCCACTCTTTCCACATCTATTCAATATAGTACTTAAAGTTCTAGGTAGAACAATAAGAGAACAACAGATCAAGGTATTATGGATTGAAAAATGAGAAATCAAAATATCATAATTTGCAAATGATATGATTTTATACATAAGGTAACAAAAATTCTACCAGGTAGCTCCTACAATTGAAAAATACCTTCAGTGAAGTGGCTGGATATAAGATTAATTAAATGAAATCAGTTGTCCTCATATATACAAAATATAAATGAACTTGAAAGAAATCAGGAAACAACAAACTTCATCATAGTCACAAATATTATAAAATATATTGGTGTAACTCTAACCAAGCAAGTGAGAGACCTGTATAACAAGAACTTCAAGTCTTTGAAGAAAGACATTGAAAAAGATACCAGAATATGGAAAGATCTCTCATGCTCATGGATCAGTAGGATTAACATAATTAAAAAGTGGCCATCATACCAAAAGCAATCTACAGATTCAACATAACCTCCATGAGAATTACATCACAATTATTTAGAAATCTTGAAAAAGCAAATACTCAACTTCATATGAAAAATAAAAAATACAGGATAGCTAAAAAAATTTATATACAAGAAAGAACTTCTGGAGGTATCACCATCCTTGATTTCATGCACTACTACAGAGATATAGTAAAAAGCTGCAAGGTACTATAAAAAAAAATAGACAGGTTGATCAGTGGAATTGAATCACTGCCTGAGATATAAATCTACATACCTGTGGACTCCTGATTTTGATAATGAGGCCAGAAATATACAATGGAAAAAAGAAAGCATCTTCAACAAATGGTGCTGGTCCAACTGGTTACCTATATGTAGAAGAATGCAAATAGATGCATATTTATCACTCTGCACAAAACTCAAGTCCAACTGGATCAAAGACTTCAACATAAAACAGATAGAAGTTGATAGAAATTGATAGAAGTTGTGCAATGGACTTGAGCTCACTGGCACAGGAGAAAACTTCCTGAACATAACACCAATACTGCAAGACATTAAGATCAACAATTAATAAATGGGACATTATGAAACTAAAAAATTTCTGTAAGGCAAAGGTTTCCATCATTAAGAACAATTGATAGCCTACAGATTGGAAAAAAATTATCGCCATCTCCACATATGACAAAAGGCTAGTATCCAAAACATATTTAAAAAAAACTCAAGAAGCTAGATATCAACAAACCAAATAATACGAGTAAAAGTGGAGTACAGATCTAAAGAGAGAAACAGAAATCTGCCTGCCTCTACCTCCTTGTGTGCTGAGATTACAGAATTAATCCTGGTGGTGTCCGGTGGGAGTGTGAAATTGTACAGCCACTTGGGAAATCAATTTGTTGGTTTCTCAAAAAATTGGGAACTGATATACCTCAAGGACCATCTATACAAATCCTTCACATATGCAGGAAGGACACTATACCCTACCACAAGGGCAGGTGCTCACCTATGTTCATAGCAGCTTTATTCATAATAGCCAGAAACTAGAAACAATTCAGATATCCCTCAACCTAAGAATGAATGAAGAAAATATGGTACATTTACATAATAAAATATTACCCAGCTGTTAAAAGATAACAACATGAGAATTTGCTGATAAATGGATGGAAAAATATTATCCTGAATGTGGTAACCTAACCCATAAAGACAAACATAGGATGTGCTGACATATAAGTGGATAATAACTATAAAGGACACTCAAGCTACAGTCCACGGAGCCAGTAACAAGGAGAACTTGAGGGGGTAAGCATGAATCCCTCTGAGAAGAGGAAATAGAATAGATATCACAAAAGGGCAAAGGGTTAGAGTACTGAGAGAGATGACTTGAAATAGGAGGTGTTTCAGAAGCGAGGTAGCGACTAGTGGGAGAGAAACACTTAGAAATCTAAAAGAGTGACCCTAGCTAAGACTGTTAGTTACGGGATCTATGGAGCCTGAACTGGCCATCTGTATCCAGGCAAGGATTCCAATGAAGGGGTTGGGCACAAACCCAGCCACAAAACTTCCAGCCTTGTACTGACTGAAAGGTGTGCTGGAGTAAAAGTGGCAAGAAACTGGTCCAGTTTGAGACCCATGTCAGGAGAGGGAGCCAACCCCTGGCTGAATAGACCAGTAACACAAGATTGAACAAAACATAACTCTCAAAAAAAGAAAAAAAATTAAATTAAATGATTTCTTATGATATTCTACTACACTCATATTCTCGAGCTTGGCATATCTTTATCAGAGAGGCTTCATTCCAAAAATAATGGAAACAGATGCTGAGAGACCCTCTGTCAAACCTTAAGCAGATCTTAGGAGACCCTGTGAAAGAAAGTAAGCAAGGGTTGTCGGAATCATAGGGGTCAAAGACACCACAAGAAAACCCACACAATTATGAAAGAAGGGGAAGTTAGTATGACCTGGAGAGGATAGGAGCTCCACAAGGACCAAATATATCTGGGCACAGGGGTCTTATATGAGACTCTTTCTCCAACCAAGGACCTTGTATGGATATAACCTATAACCTCTGCCCGGATGTAGCCCGTGGTAGCTCAGTAACCAAGTGAGTTTCCCAAGTAAGGAGAACAGGGACTATTTCTGACATGAACTCAATGGCAGGCTCTTTGACCTCCCCACCCCCCAAGGGAGGAGCAGTCCTACAAGGACACAGAACAGGACTTTGCAGCCAGTCCTGAAGATACCTGATAAACCAGGGTCAGATGAAAGGAGAGGAGATCCTCCCCTATCACTGGACTTGTAAAGGGACAGGGAGGAGATGAGGGAGAGAGGGTGGGATTGGGAGGAAATGAGGGAGAGGGATACATCTGGGATACAGAGTTAATAAAATGTAACTAATAATCAAAAAATAAAATAAGAAATGAAAAAAAGAAAACCCACAGAATCAACTTAACTGGGCTCATAGGGCTCACAGAGACTGAACTGACAGTTATGGAGCATACATGGTCTGATGTAGGCCTTCTGCATATATGTCATGTTTGTGTAGCATGGTCTTCTTATGGGACTTCTAAGAGAGGGGGCAGGAAGGGGTTGCCATTGACACTTTTAACGGATTTGGGGACCCTTTTCTTCTTACTAGGTTTTCTCTTCCAGCCTTAATATTAGGAGACATGCATAGTCTCATTATAATTGATATGTCATGATATCCCTGGGGGAATATTCTGTTTTGAAGAGTAATGGATGCGGAGTGGATGTGGAGGAGAGGGCCGGTGTGGGGCTGCTGGGAGAAGAGGAGGAAGGGGAAACTATGGTCAGGATGTAATATATGAGAGAAGAATAAACTAAAAAAGAAAACAAAACAAAACAAAACAAAACACCCTTACTTGGATCAAGAAGTAAGGAACAAGTCTCAGGGACTTCTGGAAACTTACAAGATTCACAAGG